>JADBJO010029365.1:15000-19127 GCA_016801955.1 Conus betulinus
TAGAGTATTGTGTTTTTTGTTTCGCTTTCAGGACAGGACTCATTTCACAGTAAAATGACAACACTTAAGAGTTGGGCGTAGTCGAACGGGTTAACATGCTGCTGACAGTGACCTACTTTACACCAAATCCAATTTTGTGCATGACTGTATGATATGCATTATACCATGTTTGCTGCCAGGTCACTGATCAGAACATCTTTTACAGGGCATAGATACAATTTCAACCTTTCCAGGAGATAGTTTGTAGAAGTAATCAAACAGGCGTGGGGTATGTAACTCCAAAGCAACCCTGGCAACACATGGGTAGCTTCATGACAGCGAGGACTGAGATCCGTTGAGATGGCTGTGGAAGAATAAGAAACAACAACACACATGTGCTTTCTGCGTGGCCTAAGGTGCAGAGGGATCAGAAGAGACGATTTCAGATGCCGTTTGAGAAGAGATAGGAAGTGGGCGGAGTGTCAGCAGCACAGGAGATTTTAACTGGCTTGGAAGGAAGGACAGGACTGGTCCAGATAGCACCTGCATCCAGTGTCCACGAACGGCTCAGCCAAGGAGGATGAAGACAGGTGACCTGGAGACTGATCTTTGGGGAGACACCTGATGATCGAGGCACAGACACCACTCCACGTGCTGCTAATTCGGCTACTGTCTGGTGGGCTAGATCAGGGAATCGCAAATCTTGATTTAGGCTGTTGTCAAAAACGTTTACAGCTAGGACTTGGTTCTAATTTTCATTCTTCATAGTTTGCTGTGAATGCGCATTTTGCAAATTTCAAGAAATGTGCAAGAACCTGTGTGTATAAGAGGTGGGATAGGGGTGGGGGTGGGGAGAGGGGGGGTGGGGATGGGGAGGGTGTCTGTGGACGATCACGATATTTTGAAATGAGAAAGAATTTGTCGGACCAAATGTTTCTCTGCAGTGATTTCAAGTGGGAAAAAAATTGAATGCAGTATTCCAGTACCATTATTTACATGTATTCATAGACAGCTTTTTCTTTTGTCTGTGCAGAACTTTACACCACAATCGCCAAGAAAGATTTTAAGGAAACTTGATAATGGAATGTAGGGTAGGGACGAACCCATCAAAGTTTTTGGTCGAAAAACTGTAACAGATCTTGATCAAATGAATTATCCTGGAGCTTGGCTTCTGAATAATATAGTTTAAATTGGTTTCACAAGAAAAGCATAACAACGTTTCCAAAGATATGATTTAAACAATCATATAAATGGTGGTTGTTATGTTAGAATACCTTCAGTTGTTTAGTCCATAGAACTGGGGGCTAACTAAACCAATTATGTTTGGTCTCACCACCACCTTCGTCTGCAAAACATAACGGAGATCATGTGTGAGACGTTATCTCTCTTTCTCAAGCTTGGTGTTCCCATGTGTGTATGTTTCTCTGGCTCCATATTCCCCTTTGTCTGTGTTCCCCGGGTCTGTGTTTGCCGGTGTCTCTGTTCCCCCCGTTTTTATATTCCGCCTTTCCTCAGCCCAGTTTATGAGTGTTCGTGTGATTTCGCCCTTTTTTTTCTAGTAATAAAACGAACGACGAAATTCAATTGGCTCTTAGATGATTATGTTAGGTGTGAAGGTGATGGTGGTGGTGTGTGGGTGGGGGGCTGATGGATCAATAGCACGCTGCCAGTGAACTATTTTTCATCGTGGTTTACGCCCACATTTGAGATAGAGGAACAAAGGCCAGGGGGAATACACGACTGGGGTAACTCAGAGTCAAGGGAACATAGAGCTGGTGGAACACACATCCTGGAAAACATAGATCTAGGGAACATAGATCTCGGCAAACGTACTGCCAGGGGAATTTAGGACCAGGAGAACTTAGGTCTATGGACATGTAAAACCCAGGGAACACATAATTGGGGAAGATATAACTGGAAAACATAGAAGTAGGGGGACATGGAGTCAGGGAAACGTACAGTTGGGGGAACATAGAGCTGGATGAACACACATCCTAGGGAACATGAACCTAGGGGACATACGGTTAGGGGAACATACAGCTAAAGGAACATGCAGCTTGAGGAACATAAACCTAGGGGGATAGGAAGTCAGGTGAACAGCTGGTAGAACATGCAGGCAGGACCATAGACCAAAGGCGATACAGAGTCGGGAGAACATATGGTGGGAAAGTTAAGTCTGGGGAACGCGGGCCTTAGGGAAAATAGAGTTGGGGGAACATACAGTTAGCGAAACATGGATCTTTGTAGAATTAGAGCTGGGGGACACATACAGCTAGGAGAAGATAGATCTAAGGGGACATAGAGCCAGTAAAAAAGGCCTGGAGGAGCATACAGCTAAGAGAACATGGATCTATGGGGACATAGAGCCAGTGAACAAAGGCCTGGTGGAACGTACAGCTAGAAAACATAGATCTAGGGGGCATAGAGCCAGTGTAGAAAGACCTGGATGAACATACAGCTAGGAAAACATAGATCTAGGGGGCATAGAGCCAGTGTTAGAAGGCTGGAGAACATACAGCTAGGAAAACATAGATCTAGGGGGCATAGAGCCAGCGTAAAAAAGGCCTGGATGAACATACAGCTAGGAAAACATAGATCTAGGGGTACATAGAGCCAGTGTTAGAAGGCCTGGAGAACATACAGCTAGGAAAACATAGATCTAGGGGGCATAGAGCCAGTGGAACAAAGGCTTGGAGGAACATACGGCCGAGGTATCTTAGACGTGGGGCCATAGAGACAGGGAAACACAGGGCCTGATGAACATAGAGCAGGGGGCTGGGGGGAACGCACAGGCGGGGGTACATAGCCCTAGGAGAACACAGAGTGGAGGGATACATAGGTCTAAAGGAATATAGAGCATGGCGACAAAGACACGGTGCCCTCTGTTACGTTACTACCTCTATCATGGTCATGTTTTCAACTGTGTCTGCAGGTTTGTCTGTGGACGAATCCATTACATGCTGGTGCTGATCTGTAAAGACGGATCCGGGTCAAATGACCGACTCAGGATCTGTTTCATATTCACTGAAGGAAAAAAAAAAAAACGCATTTCCACAGGACATGAACGCAGTGAAGGCTGTATGCATGGTTCCTGAGGCCTTGGCAGAGGTCTGTGCTGTCCTTATTGTCCATCTACTTTTCATTCCCTGTCATCATTCCCATCTGTATAGTGTGATGTACTAACTCACATCTTGAGATGGTCAACGTCTATGAGCTGAAAATGGAAGAGTTGAAGGATGTCAATCCATGAAGTAATGCAGATGTAGTGTCCAGATTTTAAATCAGCCAAACAAAGAGTCTATGCGCAATATATAAGATTTCAGTTCAGTTCACATTGTTTATAATTCAATCGACCACGAGAGGCCATAGCAGTGCTGTTTAAGTACTGGAGACAGGCAATGACATTGACCAAATGTAAATAAGATATCGAGGAACTGTTGCTGACATGAATTTTACTGTACATGAACTGTAAAGCCACCAAGTCGTCTGTAGAGGTAATTGGATTTTCTCTTTAAAAGATCAACACTTCTTAAAGAGAAATCCAGAAACATTTCATGACAAACGGAGAAGATTTGATTATGCATTATATAAATAAAATGCCTAAATTGCTAACGATACAGATGAGCACGAATCATATTGTAAAATTATTAGATCTAATTTGAACAGGTGATTGATATAGTCTGTAATTTCAGCACTTTATTTCGTGTTTCTTACATATTTCCAATATCATTGCTGTGTGGCTTTAAGATCATATCCCGGCACGCAAAAACTACTTACTTCCCTTTAGGAAATGTCACTTCTGCAGTTGCTCCATCTGGAAACAAACTGACTGTAGAGTCTACCCTTAAGATATTAGCTGTGGACGAGTTGTTATGGTGAAACAATCTGACGTTTCTTTGAATCTCCCTTTGTGACATTCTGGATAGATTTTTTCCAATTACGTCAAAAAAAAAATCATTATCATTTTTGTTTTGTCGACGTCACCATCCCCCCCCCCCCCCCCCCCCCCCCCCCCCCCCACACACACACACACTTTTATTTGATTTCCAAACAAACCGATCACATAAAACGAAATCTTGCTTGCTGGAAGATAAGAAAAGAACAGCACCCACAAATCCCCAACACGCAAAATTTGCGACACAAATCCA
>JADBJO010029366.1:0-7500 GCA_016801955.1 Conus betulinus
GGAGGAAACAAATACTCACTCCATTTCACGGTTCAGCACCCACATATATCTCATTACATGGTATATAATAAAGATGGGGAGCAGGGATGGAGAGATGGGAGGAGGTAGATAGAGAGACAGAAAGTGAGGGAGAGAGGGAGACGGTAAAGTTGGTGAAAAATAGGAGAAGAAGGTGAAACGTTAACTCACCGCACTTAAAGTTTCCTTATAAATAATATACCCAAAACCGATGTCATACATTACCACATTTGAATTATGCCCATACAGTTGTATATCTCTCAAGAAACATAATTTTCACCCCTACCACCCCCTCCCCCTCCACCCCTCACTTCCTGCCAAAACAAAACAAAAGCACCAAACAAAAACAAAAACAAATAAAAAACAAATCAGGACGACGAGAGAAAATCTAGGATTATATTTCCTAAATCTAGGATGTGTATATTCCTAATGTATTCTTTGGTGTGTGTGTGTGTGTGTGTGTGTGTGTGTGGTGTGTGTTGTGTGTGTTGTGTGTGTGTGTGTGTGTGTGTGTTCGCTTGTGCATGCAAGCGCCATGTGCATATCTTCCCCTCAACCCTGGTGTACCATTTATTTAAATTGCTGTATACACACGTACCAATCTGTTTTTGTTTTCCCCTATCATTAGAACTTGTGAAAACTCTACGTAATTAAGCATTTATTGGTTTGTTCATAGAAATGTTAGACTTTTTTACATCATATTCAATTCCCCATTCATTTTCGATCAGTATGAAAAAATATCAGACAAAAATATTTGAATTCAGAACAAAGAAGCAACCATACTAAATAGAATGGATCAAATGAACAGATTAAAGTCAAGCCAACTTATATCAATTGATCCATTTCACACCACTCGCTCTCGTTGTCATCAGCACTGATATCCACAGGGGCCATGGCACGTTTAAATGTCTCGTCCAAGTTGGAATGAATGTTCAGCCTGACCACCACCCCCCGTTTAACGTTTTGGCCAGGATTCTCCCTGTAGAACTCCAGGCCGACATGGTGGCGGAGTGATCCATGGCACTCCGGAGCAGCTTGTAGTTGGCGGCGTGTCAGGTCCTCCCCAATGCTGGTCCCCTTGCCCTTCAGCCTCCTCCGGTTCGCCAGCACCTGGTCCCTCAGCTTGCGGTCGAAAAAAAAACCGCACTAGGATGGGCCCGCGGCTTGTCGCTGCTCCGTCTCCCCCTCCGGGGGGCCACCTCGACGTCGCTGGGCTTCACCTCCACGCCGACACTGTCCGTACAGATACGACAGATCTTCGTCACACAGTCTCCGCCGTCTCATTCCTTTCTCTGGCACCCGGGAAAACACGAATATGACAGCGTCGGGAGGGAGTACTGTCTAGGTCTTATTGTCTTTCTGTATTTCTCTGATTCTGTTTTCTTGCTGCCTGATGCTGTCACTCAGTCTCTCACTTTTCTGTTTTCAGCTGCTGCTTGATTTCTTGTTCTTGTTTGTCTTTCTGCATTTCCATGTCAGACAGCTCTCTCTCCTCCAATGCGGAAATCTTTTCCATAAATGTCGTTGTCAGGTTATTAACTTCCTGACGCATGCTTTTGGAAATCCTCCTTTGTTGTCAGTCCATCAAGCCTTCTTTCGATGCGCGCCAGTGCAGTCTGAATATCCATAGCGTGTCTGTGTCGTCCCCGTCTTCTCCTCAACTACGTGCTGGCGTTTTTCTATCTGGGTTTTCTGTCTCTTTCATTATTATCTCGTCTTCAATACACACACTAGTGTCACTTTCATCAGTTTTGAAGATCTGAACACGCGTTTTGCTCTTCCCGCACTGTCACTATCATTCGACATGCTAACTCACAACACTGACGAGGGCACGGAGCGGAGTCAAGTCTGTCATATCTTGAGATCGCAGCACGGATGCTAACGGTGCATGTGTACCTCTTATCTATAATGGCGGCGTCACAATGTCACAGTATTACTTTCTGGAAAAGCCCGATTATGTCCGACGATTCCTTTGCCTATCATTTCAACAAAAAAGCCTATCGGTGGATTTGTCAACACCAATCGAACAAAAACTGTGCACTTTTCGTTGATCACACGTCAGTAATTAACAAGTAGTTAATTAATAACTGTAAGAGACGGTCGAGGCAGTCCCGCACGTCGCATGATGCGGAACTCTCACTCTCCCAGGCATACTTTCATAATATCCCGCCATCAAACAGGCTGAGAGATACAAACACCTGCAGTGTTGGTCAGAAAAATTTGAGCAGCAGGATGAAGCTTGACTTGTGTGTGGTCCCAGTTCTTCCCAACTGAGCCGTAGCAAAGTCAACTCTGGGTAGGAGCTGGTCGGGGCAGAAAAATCCCACATACTTCAAGCCTACCCTACCTTCTACTTATGCGGTATGACGTCGGTTACTGTTGATTTCGTAGGTGTAGCCTGCGATCTTACTGGCCATTAGTGCCCATTTTAAACCCCAAAAGACTAAAGTCACACTCATAACAATACAGTTTAAAAAAACGGCTCCAGAATGTCAAAAAGTTCCCCTTCTGTTATTATCAACAATGAAAATATTGAAGAAGCGACAGCCATCCTCGCGTTCGCGGCCTTAGTTTTTGACAAACAATCTTTCACGGGATGCTCATTATAAAATCTTCTGTGGACCAGCATCCAGGGCAAAAACATGCCAGTTATGCAGCACCAAGCTCTTTCTGAACTTTCATGACGGACAAAAAGTTTCCTAAATACACACACGTCCTGCTTTCGATCACTCACACTGTTTGACTTAGTATGTTTGACCCAGATAGAGAGAATTCAATAAAACATTAAAAAATCAGTATCTGCAAATCCTTGGCACCTGACCTACTAAAATCGACGAGGTCTCACAGAACTGAATTGTATTGTGTTCGTGTTAGGGTTCTTCCATTGTTCTTTCGCATCTGAAAATGTCCCTGAGAAACTTTTGCATTTCATGTAACATGTGAAGTCAACCTCCAACGATCTGATCGTTTACAAAAATTGTGTATTATAGCCTCTCCTCTCTCTCTCTCTCTCTCTATCTCTCTCTTCTCTCTCTTCTCTCTCTCTCTCTCTCTCTATCTTCCTCTCTTGCACGTGCGGCGAAAGCGTGATCCCTTCTCTCTCTCTCTTTCTCTCTCTCTCTTCGCTCTCTCTCTCCTCTCTCCTCTCCCTCTCTCTCCCTTTCCTCTCTCCTTCTTCTCCTCTCTCCTTTCCCCTTTCCTCCTCTGTCACGATCGCGCCTTGCCCAGCTTCGATTGCTCACACTGGCTCTCTGCAGGCTTAGGCAAGCAGATTAACCTCTGAACAAAACTCTTATTGGCAGCAGCGATTTGAAAGATTGCACTCTGAAAACAAAAGGCAAAATGGAAGGGGAGAAGCATCCATGAAGAGCCCCCGCTACACAACAGTGGCCAGTTACACAAATAAAGAGACACCGACATAACACAACTGCAACACACATACACGCCACACGAGCACTCGCGCGTGCGCGCGCGCGCACACACACACACACACAACACACACACACACACGAGCGCTGCGCGCGCGCGCCCCCGCACATTACACGCCACACCATGCACATTTACACATACTCCCACACGCACGCACGCACGCACGCGCACGCGTGCCTGTACACACTCACACACACCACACACACAACACACACCACACACACACACACACCACCACCACACACACCACACATACCCACATCACACACACGCGCACCACGCACGTACGCACGCATGCACGCACGCACATACAATACACACACACGCGCGTGCGCTCGCGCGTATCACATCAAATCTCTCGCTCTCTCGCCCCCCCCCCCCCCAACCCCACCCCCCACCCCGCTCTCTCTCTCTCTCTCCTCTCTCTTCTCTCTCTCTCTCTCTCTCTCTCTCTGTATGGTGTGTGTGTGGGTGTGTGTGTGGGTGTGTGTGTGTGTGTGTGTGTGTGTAGCATAGGTGAACCACTTTTGATCCAGAGTCCTTCAAAGGCCATCAACATACTAAGTTCAAACTACCCCTCATGCATTCCAATGAAAGTGGAATGATGAGATCCTTACCTACACCATTCATCGCCAGTCTCGTCCTCCTCTCCTCCCCCTCACCCTCCCAACAGCATCAACCACCCACCCCCACACACACACACAAACACACACACACACACACAAACACCACACAAAAAGAAGAAAAAATGTATCATATGCGCTGATCGGAAAAAAGACCCACATTTAACTCAGATTTTGTAAACCCAATGTTTTTATACATCAGGTAGTCTAATGGAGTACCCAAAGGACAAGATTTTGTGTGTGCAACAACAACACAACAACAACCAACAGCAACAAAAGTGACCCATACGTCCTTCCACAGTAGCACAAGAGCCACTAGTCGCCCGGGGATTGAAATGAAATTTTAAATGAGGAAGGGCACAGTAAACAATCAATAATAAACAAGTAGGGTAACTCTTGCTACAATGATGAAATACTTACAGGCCATAACTCTAAACAAATGCTGCTCACGACACCAAATCGTCTAACGGAAACGACCACGCAGAGCATCACACAACAAACAAGGAGATATCTATCCCCTGTGGGATGGGTAGGACATTGGCAGTCACATAGGGAATTTGACGAGTGTTAGTCCAAACAGGTTTGTTTTTCTTTTCACAATATGTCTACTGGGACCAACAACGACCACTACAGCTGCGTTGAGAAATCAATGTAAGATAAAAAAGAAACGAAAAAGAACAAAACGTGGGTGGGGGTGGGGATGGGGGGGTGGGGGTTGGGGTTACTGTGATTTGGGTGCTATTTTTAAGGATTGCATATACTCGAATGAGATAGGAGCGAGGAAATCGAAATAGGTGATAACAAAACCCTAACATTCGGGTGAGATATTCACTTTTCATACGATTTATCATTTTGACCCGGGGGAATGTGTAATTTAGAGTGGTGTGGTGTTGTGTGGTTGTGTGTGTGTTGTCGTTGCGTGTGTGCGTGCGTGCGTGCGCGGCTGTTGGCTGCGTGCGTGCCGTGTTGTGCCATGCGTGCCCCCCCCCACCCGTGCGTTGCGTGGAGGAGAGAGAGAGAGAGAGAGAGGAGGAGAGAGGGAGAAGAGGACCAGGGTGAGAGTGGGAGGAGAAGGGGAGAGAGGAGGGAGGAGAGAGAGCGAGCACAAGCAAGCGCTACGATCACATATGGAACTTGTAGAGACTAAAATCCTCCCCCGTTTTACCCTTATACACTCCTCCCTTGGACCATGGGGCACCCTTACAGGCTGTCAGATTCCTTATTTCGCAGTGTGTGATTCAGTTGAGACCATGATATTTTCGTTTTTTTTTTCAACCCGTTTGTCAACGTAGTTTCAATGGCCGGCAACAACCTCACTCCAAAAATGAACTCTTTCAATCCCCCCCACCTTCACACCAGAGCTTGCGGCGGTCTCCACCACCAACAGGTACCAGGCCCTCCTCCCTCAAGCCCTCCCTTCTATCCCGCCTGCCCCCACCCCCCCCCCCCCCACCCACCCCCCCCCCCCCCCCCCCCCCCCCCCCCCCCCCACCCCCCCCCCCCCCCCCCCCCCCCCCCCCCCCCCCCCCCCCCCCCCCCCCCCCCCCCCCCCCCCCCCCCCCCCCCCCCCCCCCCCCCCCCCCCCCCCCCCCCCCCCCCACACCACCCCCCCCCCCCCCCCCCCCCCCCCCACACCCCCCCCCCCCCCCCCCCCCCCCCCCCCCCCTCCCCCCCCCCCCCCACCCCCCACCCCAACCACCCACCCCCCCCCCCCACCCCCCCCCACCCCCCCACACCCCCCCCCCCCCCCCCCCCCCCCCCCCCCCCCCCCCCCCGCCCCCACCCACCCCCCACCCACCCGCCCCCCCTCACCCCAACACCCCCCCCCACTGCCCACCCCCACCCCCCCACCACCCCCCCCCCCCCCCCCACCCCCCCACCCCCCCACCCACCCCCCACCCCCCCCCACCCCCCCCCCCCCCCCCCCCACAACCCCCACCCCCCCACCCCCCCCCCCCCCCCCCCCCACCCCAACCCCCCCCACCCCCCCCCCCCCCCCCCCCCCCCCCCCCACCCCCCCCCCCCCCCCCACCCCCCCCCCCCCCCCCCCCCCCACCCCCCCCCCCCAACCCCACCCCCCCCCCCCCCCCCACCCCCCCCCCCACCCCCCCCCCCCTCACCACCCCACACCCACCCCCCCCCCCCCACCCCCCCCCACTAGCCCAACCCCCCCCCCCCCCCCCGCCCCCCCACCCCCTCCCCCACCCCCACCACCCCCCCCCCCCCCCCCCCCCCCCCCCCCCCCCCACCCCCCCCCCCCCCCCCCCCCCCCCCCCCCCCCCCCCCCCCCCCCCCCCCCCCCCCACCACCCCCCCCCCCCCCCCCCCCCCCCCCCCACCCCCCCCCCCCCCCCCCCCCCCCCACACTGCCCCAAAGTGTTCATCAAAGTCACTTTGAAAACAGCCTGTAACCAAACCATTTTACACCATCATGCTACCTCCAATCATCATGATACCTGCCCATATCCATCTTCGCATACCGCAAACCCGGCGACACTACAGTCGACCAGCAACATCCCCACCTCCCCCCACCCAAACCCCCCCCCCCCCCCCCCCCCCCCCCTCCCCCCCATAGCCCCCCCACCCCCCCCCCCACCACCCCCCACACCCCCCCACAACCCCCCCCCACCCCCCACAACACCCCCCCCCTATGACCCGCAAACACCCCCCCCACCAGCCTCCCACCCCCCTCCCACCCCCCCCCCCCCCGATACCTACCGCCTCGACCATGATGCACCTCTGCCATTGACCAGAAATTAGAGCAGATAATGACTACGCTCGTATTTAGTATGTTACACATCCCTCCCTCGGATGCTGACCCCCCCCACCCACCCACACCAACCCACACACCACACACACACACCAACACACAACACACCACCCTTCTCTCCACCCTCACTTTTTCCTCCATCTAGATACATACGCGCCCACGTATGTGGAAAATACGCCAATCCCATGATCTCTTGATCCCAATAACCTTCCCCGTGTCCCCAGTTAGAACACACGAGGTGTACGAAAGAAAAATATTCAAGTTATTATCCGATTGGGTTCATCATCTTACTGTCAAAAGTTTTGCCTTCTCGTCTCTCATCAATCCTTACACCTCCACACACTTGCACATTCTCTTCTTTCACCGTCGAGTAGTGAGTATACCATATTCACTTATATGTACTGCTCTCTCTCTCTCTCTCTCTCGCTCTCTCTCTCTCTCTCTCTCTCTCTTCTCTCTCTCTGTAATTTACGCTGGCTGCTATGATGGTATCGTCAATTAATTAATCACACAACACACACACACACACACACACAACACACACACACACACACACACACACACACACATCCATATAATATATATATATATATATATATATATATTACACATATATATTATATATATATACACACACACACACATACGCGCGTGCTTGCAT
>JADBJO010029366.1:12500-15000 GCA_016801955.1 Conus betulinus
AGCCATGTACAAGCATCCAGCCTACTCTTGAAAGCATATACAGAAGGTGCCAGGACAACGTCGTCTGGGAGACTGTTCCACGTTTTGGTGATTCTTTCACTGAAGAAATGTTTCCTGGTATCGCAGTGGGTGTGGTGCATGGACAGTTTCATCACATTTCCTCTGGTACCTACATCCTCGGGAGTTTTAAAGCTTTGGTTTCTCGATCTTGCAGATTCTGTGGATGTATTTGAAGGTGTCAGTCATATCCCCTCTGAGACGTCGGTGTTCCAAGCTGGGCAGGCCAAGTCGCTCTAGTCTGCTGGATATGGTAGTTCTCTCATTGAGAAGATCAACTTTGTGGCTCGGCGCTGCACATCTCTAGTTCTTTGCAGGGGGTGCCACACAGTTTGTCCATACTCGAGGACTGGCCTTGCTAGTGCCTTGTATAGCTGATGAAGAGCTTGCAGTTCAAGAACTCGAAGGTTCTGCGGATGACGCCAATTACGCTGTTTGCTCTTGCTGTGACGTTGGCAACGTGTTGCTTAAATTTGAGGTAGGTGTCCACATGAACACCAAGATCCACTTCCACCTCACTTTCTTCCAAGGGCATTTCTCTGCTGGTTCCGGTTTCAGCGTCTGTGTACTTCATATGGTACGTTGCTTCTGATTTCCGTGTGCCAAGTTTCATCACTTTGCATTTCTGTGGGTGGAATCTCAGAAGCCAATCGTCCAACCATTTCTGGAGGCTGTCTAGGTCCTGCTGGAGTGATGCAGTTGATTCTTGGTCACCGCTTGCAGCATATAACTTTGTGTCATCTGCAAATAATTTGACGTGTTTTGGTACATGTTTCAGCAGATCATTGAAGTAGATGACAAACAGGATTGGTCCTTAACACACTACCTTGTGGGATACCACTTGTGACTGCAGCCTCTTCAGAAAAAGTTCCATTGATTCTGACTCGTTGCTTTTGATCACCAAGGACGGCTGTTATCTAGTTGAGTATCGGACCTTTTATTCCATGGGCTTCGACTGCTCAGCAGACGACGGTGCGGTACAGTGTCGAAGGCTTCTTGGAAGTCCATATACACGACATCAATGCAGCTGAGGGAGTCGATAAGTCTGATCCAGTCGTCGAGAGCTTCCAGTAGATTTGTCGTACATGATTTCCCCTGGACGAACCCATGTTGCTCCTTACATAGTAGCTCGTTGCGTTGTAGGTGACTCATTTATTTGTTCCTCAAAAGTGTCTCCATTACTTTGCACAGAATGCAGGTTAGGCTGACAGGGCGACAGTTGCCTGGTTGCTGTCGGCTTCCTTTCCCCTTGTAAACAGGGGTGACTGTGGGCTTCTTTCCTGTCAGTTGGTATTTCCCCATGGTCCAAAGTGAGACGGAACAGGTGCGCTATTGGACGTGCTAGTGAGTCTGCAGCCTTGGCCAACGCCACGGGGTGTATTCCATCAGGTCTGGATACCTTGTTTGTTTTCAGGTTTTGAAGTTCCTTTTTTATATCCGCTTCGGTGATGTTCACCTGTTGGAGTGTTTCCTTCACGCTGTACTCGGGAGATGATGGCAGGTTATCCACTTTTTCTTGGGTGAAGACGCTGTGAAAAAAAGTCGTTCAGTACGTCTGTCTTTTCTTTGTCTGTCGTCGTTTTTTACTTCCATCTGCTTTCCTCAGATCTGCTATGCCTATTGGTTTTTGACTTGACGTATGACCAGAAGACTTTTGTGTTTTTCCAAGAGTTGCCTGCTACATATTCTCTCTACCTCTCTTCGCTTGCGGCACGCTCTTCTGGCTTGGTTATTTGCACGTCGGTATTCTAGTTCTTCCTGAGGGTTTTGCGATTCTCTCCTTCCAGTAGAATCTGTGCTTGTTTCGAACAGAGTCCTGTGTTTTCGGGTCCATCCATTTCTTGGTTGTTCTTCTGGATGTCATCACTGTCGGGATGTGCTCTCTCTACTGCTTTCTGGATCTCTCCCTTGATGGTTTTCCAAGTTTCTTCGACCGATTTGTTGGAGAGTAATTCATCCCAGTCTGCTTCAGTGAGGTCCGAATTTATTCCAGCTTAGTTTCCCTCGTCAAACTTTGTCTTCTTCCTTGCTGGTTCTGTCTTTGTGTATGAGCATGAGAGGCTGATGATGAGGGTCATATGCTCGCTTTTTCCCCAGTCCAGTTTGATACTGTGATACTGTCCATCATCTCCTCTTTGTGAAAACTAAGTCGTCGAGGCTGGGGTTTTGTCCTTGACTGATTCTTGTTGGCTCCTTCTGGTGCTGGATGAACTATGCATCTTTGCTGGCTTTAAGGAATTTCTGCACTTGGTGTTCCTTCCTACAGTTGCATGTCTCATTTTGCCAATCAATTTCTCGTGGTTGAAGTCACCCATCACGAGGATGTGGGAGTACTGTTTCTGTTTACCCAGACGTTTGATCAGGTTGTTAAGTTTTGCGGTATTTTCCGGAGGGGAGTTGGAGCTTCTGTAGATTGATCCAAGCAGTAGTTTATCTGACCCAT
>JADBJO010029367.1:0-19126 GCA_016801955.1 Conus betulinus
GGAGGGTTCGGCCTGTAATAAAACTTCTTGGGTTCCGGTAAACTGACCCCTACGTTAAACCCCCCGACTCTAGCATGTTTTTTTTTTAAGCATCAATTAAAAAAAAATATAGCAGTCAGATCAACTTTAAAACCTCAGTTTGAACAAATGAACTTATTTTGTGAGCAAAGTTAAGTGACAGAACAATCATCAAGTTGACTGTAGTCGCTGTGAAGGAAGAAGAAGAAGTTATATGTTTTAAGTCGGGTTCGCCTGGATTTGCTTGGGTTCGCCTGGGTTCTCTACAACAACATATCCGGGAAAAAAAAGGGAGAAAAGGGATGAAGGGTGGGGACATAAGGAGAAGGGTGGGAAAATAGCAGCATTCTGGATTCTCTGACTCTAAGCACAGACTCGCTCATTGTGGATTCTCTGACTCTAAGCACAGACCTGTGGGAGACCAGGCGCTGGTTATTTACACACGTTTAATAAGCTGACCCCCACCCCCACCCTTGTTATGATCAGCATGATGATGATGATGATGACAATGGCGATAATGATGGACGATGGTGATGACGACGATATGACGATGATGATGGTGATGATTGCGATGACGATGATGATGATAATGGGGGTGATGATGATGGCAACGACGAGGAAGACGACGACGATGATGGTGGTGGTGATGATGAAGAACATGGTAATGATGATGATGGCGATAAAGATGACGACGGCGAGAATGATGATAATGATGACGACGATGATAATGATGGTGATGAAGATGATGATGACGACGATGACGATAATGATGATGATGGTGCTGATAATGATGACGACGACGACGAGAATGATGTTGATGATGAGGGCGATAATGATGATGATGGTGACTACAACGAACGTGATGATGACGACGGAGACGACAAGGATGATGGTGACTACGACGACAATGATGACGATGACAACATTGATGATGAGGACAGTGATGATGCTGTTGCAGCAGACACATCATGGAGAGGCACGGCCCTTCGGCGGACACATCCTGCAGATTTGTGGGCCCGGACATGGAGTCCATCGGGTGCACCATCAGGAGGACGTGGCTGCAGGGCCACGCCCAACACTGCCCCCGTGATCACCGGCGTGTGATCGTCACGCTGGACCATGGGCAAGTCATCAGGTCACGCTCACATGGAGCCCTAGGAGTGGGGGGAAGCACGTTAATTAACATCGGGGGTACGGGCACACGATCTTCGGGGAGGTAATGTTGCTTTTAAGCCCGGTCGACCGCAAAGGGCCATATGAGGGCTGTCACCGCGTGGAAGTCGACTCTGAAATTGTGCACACAGACACGCGAGCGCGCGTTCGTACACGTGCGCACACACACAGAGTCTTGTCCGACTAAAAAAGACATGCGGACACGCACACATAAGTAGTTTTTGTCTGACTTGGTACAAGGCGTTGTAGTCTGTGACAATGTTTGTGAACCTGTTTGTTTTCTTTTTTTTGTATGATGACTTAAACATGGTCTGTACGCCTGTGGCCCTTCCTAGTAAGTTGCTCTACTCCTGTAGATTTTTTTTCTGGGTGTTTGAGGCACAGGAGCAGTCGTGTACGTGGGTACGATTGGTTGTGCAAAGGAAAAGGGCCGTGCACCTGGGTACAGGTGGTTGTGCAAAGGGAAAGGGGTGGGGCAGGAGCAGTCATTCACCTGGGTACGGATAAATGTGCAAAGGTGCTGCATTATCACTGTCTACCTCTGGGCATAAAGGAGATCAAGAAATCCTACCCCCTCCCACCACGTTACCCAGGGCATCGGGAACCCCATTCCCTTCTTCACGTAATGCAGACGGAAAACGAAAATTCACCTGGTATCAGATATAGAGACTTGTGGGGGTGGGGGGGTGGGGGGAGAAGGTGTAGTGCCATGGGGGGGGGGGGGGGGGGGTGCTTGTGTGTGTATGTGTGTGTTAAGGTCTACGTGAGTGTGCGTGTTTGATCGTTTGAGCACGAATGGGTATGCAGTGTTAGAACTGTTAGACGAAAAACGATTTTTAAAAACAATAGATTTCAAATAACATGTTTATATCACTATTAGATTCTTATCATATTGTTAAGGCTTTTAAGTGTTCACTATCTTGCTTTTCGTTTATAAGATCCGAGCTTATCAGAAAGAAACAGTTGGCAATGTCTGTCCTCCTGGCGTCAAACAGAGACACACCACAGTCCGTAATACCGTGGTGTTCTCACCACCAAGGGTTCAAAAAAGAATCCAACAGCACCCCCAAAGCAGCCAGCGAAGGGTAGTAAATGAAACCAAACGAAAGTGTGGGGAGGAAAAAGTTGCTGAAAAACTAAAGACATTATGCAAACAGTATAAAATGTAGGGGGCAATCTTTGAGCCTTCGCTTGAGGATCCACCCAAGGATGCAAGGGAGACCAAAAGACAACACCAAAGACGGATAGAAACAAATACAAATAACCTCGATTTAATCAAAACGGAATTGAGAAGAAGTGACGCAGGGAACAGTAAACAAACGGCAAACAAGGGGGTAACATTTGTTCTCATAAGAAAACCTAAAAACAGAGTAACTTTTTATTCAAGACTGGCACAGCCTTTTAAACTTGAGTAAGTCCCTGTTGAGTCCGATTCAGCGGAAGAAAGGCCTCGGAGCAGGCAATACAAATAGATCTGCCTTCGAAAGGGATTACGATGGTTCCCTCATGCAGGTAGTGTAGAGTTTTTCGTATCTATGATACATTTTCTTAATTTCATGCTTCCAGTTTCTCCATCTTCAACCCTCCACCCCCCTCCCCTTAAGTCCAAATCTTTGCCAAGTCATTACTATGAAGACAGTTGAGTTGTTGGCCTGCGCTTGTTTTTTTTTTTTTTTTTTTTCTCTCCCACTATTAGATTGCTAGTCTTTGTATTTGTCTGACTTTATTCAAGTTTAAAAGGCTGTGTCCCGGGGAATTTTCAGGATAAGAGAGTGTGTGTGTACGCTTTCTCAAGGCAGTGTGTGTGTGCGTGCGCGCGCGCGCGCGCACGCGCGCTTGCTTTTCTCATAGATCCGTTGTCGTCGGTTTAATGTCCTTCCACTACAGTGATTCAGACAGTTTTCTGTGTGGGTGAATGGAGTATGTAAGTGATTAAGTGTACTATTACATTAATGATAGAATATGACCCCCCCCCCCCCTCCCCTTTATCCCTCTTCCATTTAATCAAAACAAATGTAACTGAGTAGAGATAAGATCTAAAGATAAAGGCCAATTGAACTACTTAACAAACATTTGCAAACTGACTCAAGAATACAAGAACTGTTTAAAATACATGGTAAAGGTAAGGAAGTCGATCCATCAGTGTAACCTTCAATACCCGAATTTGTAAAGAGTTCTCTTGCTCTGGGGCATTGGATTAGTAAATGACTTATACTTAAGGTTTCCCCAAACATACATTTAACGTTATGACAATATTTTGTTTTCAATGCGTTCAAACGAAATCTATGGATTAAGCTTCCAATCTCCCTGGACGAGAAAGAGATTTGTTTGTACGTTTTCCCCATGTACCCATCGCTCCTGAACAGAGGTAAATCAGACCACAGGATGCAACTCATAACAGCCTTAAAGTAGCATCCCCATGGGTGTACCAGCCCGTATTTCATGACTGCAGAAGCCCACCGGCGAAAAAAACACCACCCTCCAGCTGTCGAGCACACCCCACAGACCCAACCACCCCTGCCCACGGACAGATGAAGACAGTGCCACTCCAGACACAGCCAAGCTTTTCGCCATACGGTCTTATGTGCCCTCAAGAGAGAATCCAAAGTGTAGTCTTTCCCACTGTCAACAGGACTTTCCCTGTGTGGTCAGTGGGTCTTTCCTCACCGTGCAATCTCGGTCAGTATGCATGCATGCGTATGCGCGCGTCTGTATATGATTGTGTGTGTGTGTGTGTGTGTGTGTGTGTGTGTGTGTGTGTGTGTGTGGTGTGTGTGTGCCCACGTGGTATGTATGTATGTATGTATGTATTGTGTGTGTTGTGTGTGTGTGTGTGTGTGTGTGTGTAATAGAAATGATAACGATAACAATAATTTAGTCAAGAAAAGGCCACAACCCATTTGAAGGGGTGAGTAAAAGTAGAAATAGTAATAATAACAGTAGTGTATAATAGAAGGAGCAAGAGAGAGGAGGGTGGGGTGGGGAAGAAAGAGGAGTACTAAATCAGAATGCGAGTAATGATGCGTTGTACATGGATTTCAGGTAACGTGTTCTCACAGTGACTATGGCCTGTGATACGCACTGCTGGTTCTATCTAGATTGTGTACACCTTCGGGCGTTCATATATTTTGATTTGCTTTGTTTTTTGGATTGCCCACTCTTAAACTTTCTCATAGTCTCAATCACCATCTGTCGTTATTGTTCCTCTTTGCACATGGCTCTGACGTTTAGCTGCTTCTTTCATTTTGTCAAACTGATGTTGCAGAGACTCGACCATGTCCTCATCCAATGGTGCTGCCAGCGGGCATCGGAAGAAAAGAGAGGAGAGTTTCCATGGCAGCAGACACATTCCAGGAGCTCCATGACATCACGTCGTTCTATTTGATTCTTCCATTTTCTTATTATATTGTACTCTGTTCTGTTGTACGTTATCCACGCCAAATTTACACAAAGTTTTTCTGCCCCCCCCTCCCCCCCCTTCCTCCCCACGGACATAGCTCCTTTTAAAATCATGTTGAGGATTTATCTCTGTGAACAGCAGACAGACGTATTCATAGAAATTGAGACAGCTATTACCATTTCATATTCCTTCGAATTTTGAATGGGAAAATGTTTGATTATGGATTACATTGTCAAGGGAGCGAAATCTCTCACAAAGGGGCTTAAGCGCCTCAGAGGAAAAAGAATGTCGAGCGTGGCAGAGAAACGTGTCGTTGTCCGGTCAGCAGCAGCGCCCTCGCCCAGCTCTGATGTTGGCACTATGTCAGGGAGGCCGAAGTGGTCAGGTAACTAACCGTCCGGTGGTAGTGGGCATCCAGGGGGTGAGGACCCTCCCGAGTTTCCAGCCGTCCTGATAGCGAAAGGGAGACAATTCATCCACTACGACCCCAGAGCAGCAAGTGAGTGCTGAAGGCTCAGTCACTTAATGTTGCTTAGTAACCAGACTGAGTCCACTGCCTTGAAGAACAGGATTCGATTCCTTTTTGTTCATTTGGATTTTTCATGTGCAAGTATGAACAGAGCAGAAGTTGTATCTCTTGTTTTCAGTCGTGTTAGGAGAGAAGCGAATGCGGGACATCCTGCTCCTAGAGAGAGGTGAATGGTGGGTGGGTGTATGAGTGCGCATATGCATAGTGTGAGTGCAGAGACAACCTTGGCGTGTGTCACACACCGCATTAGCAAACACTCAATCACACACACGGCATGTTTACTCCATACGCGCGCATCTACTCCATTGACCCAAAGGCGAAACTGGGGAAACAAGAATTCACTTCTTTTTAGCTCCCTTTAACGAAACACAACAACAAAATTCATGATACTTAATTAAACAAACATAAAAATTGTTTTTCGTTTGTACACGTTGTGATCACTTTTTCATTCACTTTGTCAGAAGCTGCATGACGCTATAGAGGCAGCTCGTTTTCTTTCTTGATAATCAACAATATAGTAACACTGCATTTCTCCTTTCTATTTTTCAAATATTACAATTGCCTTGAAAACGGAGTTTTTGTTTGTAAAAAAATTCCTCCAACAAGAATCAAGTTCCAGGTTAGTAGTTGACTCCAATGGTTGGACGCTGAGGTTTCTGGAAAGAAAACCCCGAGTCCTAATATTAGTTTTGGAACATGTAAGTTTGAATTAATGTTTTTAAAGACAGTATACACAAGACATAATAATGCATTATACTCACGAATTCCTAGCATCCTGCTTCTTCCAGAGAGAGAGAGAGAGAGAGAGGAGAGAGAGAGGAGAGAGGAGAGTGGAGAGAGGAAAGAGAGAGAGAGAGAGAGAAACTTTGTTTCCATCAAAAGTAGCTGTGCTACCTTAAGAAGACGCTGTCTCGGTGGCTATGGCCAAGCCAGGTGTGTGTGGTGTGTGTGTGTGTGTGTGTGTTGTGTGTGTGAGCTAATCTTTAGTGGACATTCATTGATAGTTGCTCACTGTTCATTACAGTGGCAGAGGCCCATCATCATGGACACACAGTGACAGAGGCCAATCATCATGACACACAGTGACAGAGGCACATCATCATGACACACAGTGACAGAAGCACATCATCATGACACACAGTGACAGAGCCCACGTCATTCATGACACACAGTGACAGAGGACACATCATCATGACACACAGTGACAGAGGCACATTATTCTTGACTCACAGTGACAGAGGCACATTATTCATGACACACAGTGACAGAGGCACAGCATCATGACACAGTGACAGAGGCACAGCATAATGACACAGTGACAGAGGCACATCATCATGACACAGTGACAGAGGGCACATTATCATGACACAGTGACAGAGGCACGTCATTCATGACACACAGGGACAGAGGGGCACATCATCATGGACACAGTGACAGAGGCAGAGGCACATCATCATGACACAGTGACAGAGGCACATCATGACACACAGTGACAGAGGCACATCATGACACACAGTGACAGAGGCACATCATGACACAGTGGCAGAGGCCCATCATCATGACACAGTGACAGAGGCAGGTCATTCATGACACACAGTGACAGAGCCACATCATGACACAGAGTGACAGAGGGCACATCATGATACAGTGGCAGAGGCCCATCATCATGACACAGTGACAGGGGCACATCATTCATGACACACAGTGATAGAGGCCCATCATCATGACACACAGTGACAGAGAGGCCCATCATCATGACACACAGTGACAGAGGCCCATCATCATGACACACCACGTGACAGAGGCCCATCATCATGACACCCATCATCATGACACACAGTGACAGAGGCATCATCATGACACACAGTGACAGAGGCCCATCATCATGACACACAGTGACAGAGGCCCATCATCATGACACACAGTGACAGAGGCCACTCATCATGACACACAGTGACAGAGGCCCATCATCATGACACACAGTGACGGAGGGCCCATCATCATGACACACAGTGACAGAGGCACCTCATTCATGACACAGTGACAGTGACAGAGGCACATCGTCATGACACACAGTGACAGAGGCACACTCATTCATGACACACAGTGACAGAGGCCCATCATCATGACACACAGTGTTAGAAGCCACATCATTTGATGACACAGTGACAGAGGCACATCATCATGACACACAGTGACAGAGGCCCATCATCATGACACACAGTGACAGTCGAGGCCCATCATCATGACACACAGTGACAGAGGCCCATCATCATGACACACAGTGACAGAGGCCCTATCATCATGACACAACAGCGACAGTCGCCCATCATCATGACACACAGTGACAGACACCCATCATGACACACAGTGACAGAGGCCCATCATCATGACACACAGTGACAGAGGCACCATCATGACACACAGTGACAGAGGCCCATCATCACGGTGAGGCCCATAGGCCACACAGTCATGAGGCCACATCATCATGACACAGTGACAGAGGCACATCATTGATGACACAGTGACAGCGTGACATCAGAGGCACATCAGTTCATTGACACACAGTGACAGAGGCACATCCTGACACACAGTGACAGAGGCACATCATCATGACACACCAATGGAAGAGGGCCCATCATGGCACACAGTGACAGAGGCCCATCATCATGACACACAGTGACAGTGGCACCATCATTCATGACACACAGTGACAGAGGCCCCTCATGACACACAGTGACAGAGGCCCATCATCATGACACACAGTGACAGAGGCCCATCATTCATGACACACAGTGACAAGAGGCACATCATCATGACACACAGTGACAGAGCCCCCATCATTGACACACAGTGACAGAGGCCCATCATCATGACACACAGTGACAGAGGCACCCATCATGACACACAGTGACAGAGGCCCATCATCATGACACACAGTGACAGAGGCCCTCATCATGACACACACAGTGACAGAGGCCCATCATGATGCACAGTGACAGAGACTCATCATGACACACAGTGTCAGAGGCCCATCATGACACACACATGACAGAGTCACATCATGACACACACAGTGACAGAGGCATCGTCATGACACACAGTGACAGAGGCACATCATCATGACACAGTGACAGAAGCAAAATCATCATGACACTCAGTGACAGCAGGATCATCATGGCACACAGTGACAGAGGCAATCATCATGACACACAGTGACAGAGGCCATATCATGACACACCATGACAGTGTCACATCATGACACACAGTGACAGAGGCATCTCATGACACACAGTGACAGAGGCAGGCATCCATCATGACACATAATGACAGAGATCCCATCATCATGACACACAGTGGACAGTGTCACATCATCATGACACACCAGACAGAGGCGCATCATCATGACACAGTGACAGAGGCCCATCATCATGACACACAGTGACAGAGGCCCATCATGACACACAGCGACAGAGGCCCATCTTCGACACACACAGCACAGAGAGGCCCATCATCATCACACACATGACAGAGGCCATCATGACACAGTGACAGAGGCCCATCATCATGACACACAGTGACAGAGGATCATCATGACACATAGTTACAGAGGCCCCGTCATGACACACAGATACAGAGGCACATCATCATGTGTTGTGTGTGTGACAGTGTTTGTGTGTGGTGTGTGTGTGTGTGCCCATGTGTGTGTGTGCTTGTGTGTGCGCCCGTCGCGCGTCATGTGTGTGTGTGTGTGTGTGTGTGTGTGTGTGTGTGTGTGTGTGTGTGTGGTGTCGTGTGTGTGTGTGTGTGTGTGTGTGTGTGTGTGTGTGTGGTGTGTGTGTGTGTGTGTGGGTGTGTGGTTGTACGGCGATTTACATTTCGAAACAGCTAAAAAAAAAAAAAAAAAAAGAAAAAAAAAGAAAAGTGCAAGAATTTTTCGTAGTAGAGAGAAAAGAAAACAAGAAGAAGGCAGCAGTTCAGTGGAGGTGGTGTGGGTGAAAGGAAGAGAGGCATAGGGAAACTTACACTCAGTACTCCCCCCCCCCCCTCCCCCAGACACACACGCTCACACTACACCACAGCACGCACGCACACACACACACACACACACACACACACACACACACACACACACACACACACACACACACACACACACCTCTTTCCTAGGGTAGTCGTTTGCATTCCTTTTCGCCTTTTTCTTCAAGGATGATTACCGGAATGTTTCAGAACTACAGCAGCGACAGCAAGGGGTGTGGACACTTACATTTCCTTTGTTATGGTCATAACTCTAACCGTTCACTAACAAAGGATACACTGTCTCTGTGCCTGGGAAGTTCCCCAAGTCACTTGCCTGTTCTACTGTGTGAGTAATGGCCTCGACTCTAGGTGAAGGAAAATGTAGGACTCAGCTGGATGGCTTTTTTTCTTTCTTATTTTTATATAGATTTTATGAAGACTGAAATACATTGCAAGTATATTTGCACACATTGTAAATGTACAATAGCAATATCTCCAGGGGAAAGTAATCATATCACGCCTGTAACGTTTCTTATGGTTGCGTCCCCTTTAAGTGCTGAAAATGTCGTACGTGAACAAAACGCAGGCGAATCACACGATTGCATATCCCAAGCTTGATAAGGTCGATCAGGGCAGTAGGGAGGTGGGAGAGAGGGTGGGGTTGGGGATGCCTGGGGATAAACAGGGGTGGAGGTTTAACATACATAGATCAAAGACGAAAACAAAAGAAAAAAAAAAAAAACCGGAATTCTATGAATTGAAAATCATTACGTCCTCAGTGTATCTTGTTCCAAGAGGCTGTGTTATTAATTCGACGTCATGTGAACGGATTTTGTATTCATGTCACTGAAGTTAGTTGCAAGATGAGCGATTTTATCTGAAACTTCTCCCTGTGACGTTAAAAACAACAACAACAACAACAACAACAACATCAACAAAAGCATGATGGAAAAACGAATGATTCCCGAATTTGCTTTTGATAGCAACACATGACATATGAAGGAAATAGCTTCAAAATACTATCCCCGTATTTATCACATAAGCATGATAAGGGTTAAATGTTTGAGAGATTTCAACGACTACAATTGATTTTCTGGTCAGCCTGGCAGTAACAGTTAAAGGCAAATAGAACAAACTCTTCAATGAGAGCGACCGCACGGTATCTTGAAAACAATTGCCTCCCTTTGAACACTATGCCTGAACAAAACGCAGGTGAATCACAGCATTGTACTTTAACAACATTGAGAAAGCCCAGAAGAAAGGTGTGTGTGTGTGTGTGTGTTGGTGTGTGTGTGTGTGTGACATGGGAGGTCAGAAATATAAATCTGGAAAGCAAGTAAGACAAAACCTACGAAATGAAAAAATACTCTCTCTCTCTCTCTCTCTCTCTCTCTCTCTCTCTCTCTCTCTCTCTCTCTCTCTCTCTCTCTCTCTCTCTCTGTGTGTCTCTCTCTGTATTTGCGTGTGTCTATCTCTGTGCGTGCGTGTGTGTATGTGTGTATGTATGTGTGTGTGTGTGTGTGCGCGCGCGCGCGCTCGCGCTCGTGTGTGTGTGTGTGTGTGTGTGTGTGTGTGTGTGTGTGTGTGTGTACGCGCGCGCGCGTGCGGGTGTGTGCGTGTGTGCGTACGTGCGAGTGCGTGTGTACCCCCCCCCTCTCTCTCTCTCTCTCTCTCTCTCTCTCTGGGAGCAGGAGTGGCTGTCAGACGATGAACAACCTTTGGGGACCAGGTCTGACGAAGTTCATAAATTACAAGGAACATAGGCATTGCTGTTGCTCCATCTTCATAGACATTGTGTTTGCTCCATCATCATAGACCAGTTGTTGTTGCTCCATCATTATAGACATTGTTGCTGCTCCATCATCATAGACATTGTTGTTGCTCTTTCATTATAGACATTGTTGTTGCTCCATCATCATAGGCATTGTTGTTGCTCCATCACCATAGGCATTGTTGTTTGCTCCATCATCATAGGCATTGTTGTTGCTCCATCATCATAGGCATTGTTGTTGCTCCATCATCATAGGCATTGCTGTTGCTCCATCATAAACATTGTTGTTGCTCCATCATCATAGGCATTGTTGTTGCTCCATCATCATAGGCATTGTTGTTGCTCCATCATCATAGGCATTGTTGTTGCTCCATCATTATAGGCATTGTTGTTGCTCCATCATCATAGGCATTGTGTTTGTTGCTCCATCATTCATAGGCATTGTTGTTGCTCCATCATGGCATTGTTGTAAATCATAATCATCGTAGGCATTGTTGTTGCTCCATCATCATAGGCATTGTTGTTGCTGCTCCATCATCATAGGCATTGTTGTTGCTCCATCATCATAGGCATTGTTGTTGCTCCATCATCATAGGCATTGTTGTTGCTCCATCATCACAGGCATTGTTGTTGCTCCATCATCATAGACATTGTTGTTGCTCGTCATCATAGGCATTGTTTTTGCTGCTCCATCATCATAGGTATTGTTTTTGCTCCATCCATCATAGGCATTGTTGTTGCTCTCCATCATAGGCATTGTTGTTGCTCCATCATAGGCAGGTTATTGTTGTTGCTCCATCATCATAGGCATTGTTGTTGCTCCGTCATCATAGACATTGTTTTGCTCCCATCATAGACATTGTTGTTTTGTTCCATCATCAGGCATTGTTGTTGCTCCATCATCATAGACATTGTTGTTGCTCCATCATCATAGGCATTGTTGTTGCTCCATCATCATAGCATTGTTGTTGCTCCATCATCATGCTTGTTGTTGCTCCATCATCATACACATTGTTGTTGCTCCATCATCATAGGCATGTTGTTGTTGTTGCTCATCATCATAGACATTGTTGTTGCTCCATCATATAGGCATTGTTGTTGCTCCATCATCATAGGCATTGTTTCCATCATCATAGGCATTGTTGCTCCATCATCATAGACAGTGTTGTTTCTCCATCATCATAGACATTGTTGTTTGCTCCATCATCATAGGCATTGTTGTTGCTCCATCATCATAGGCATTGTTGTTGCTCCATCCATCATAGCATTGCATTGTTGTTGCTCCATCATCATAGACATTGTTGTTGTTGCTCATCATAGACATTTTTGTTGCCCATCATCATAGGCATTTGTTGTTTGCTCCATCATCATAGGCATTGTTGTTGCTCCATCATCATATAGGCATTGTTGTTGCTCCATCATCATAGGCACATTGTTGTTGCTCATCATCATAGGCATTGTTGTTGCTCCATCATCATAGGCATTGTTGTTGCTCCATCATCATAGGCATTGTTGTTGCTCCATCATCATAGAGGCATGTTGTTGTTGCTCATCATCATGTTGACATCATCATGCATTGCTGCTCCATCATCATAGGCATTGTTGTTGCTCCATCATCATAGGCATTGTTGTTGCTCCATCATCATAGCATTGTTGTTGCTGCTCCATCATCATAGGCATTGTTGTTGCTGCATCATCATAGGCATGTTGTTGCTCCATCATCATAGGCATTGTTGCTCCATCATCATAGGACATTGTTTGTTGCATCATCATCATCATCACGCATTGTTTGTTGCTCTATCATCATAGACATTATTGTTGTTGCTCATCATCATAGGCATTGTTGTTGCTCCATCATCATAGGCATTGTTGTTGCTCCATCATCATAGGCATTGTTGTTGCTCCATCATCATAGGCATTGTTGTTGTTGCTCCATCATCATAGGCATTGTTGTTGCTCCATCATCATAGGCATTCATCATCATAGGCATTGTTGTTGCTCCATCATCAGGCATTGTTTTTGCTCCATCATCATAGGCATTGTTGTTGCTCCATCATCATAGACATTGTTTGTTGCTCCATCATCATAGGCATTGTTGTTGCTCCATCATCATATAGACATTGTTGTTGCTCCATCATAGGCATTGTTGTTGCTCCATCATCATAGACATTGTTGTTGCTCCATCATCATAGGCATTGTTGTTGCTCCATCATCATAGACATTGTTGTTGCTCCATCATCATAGGCATTGTTGTTGCTCCATCATCATAGGCATTGTTGTTGCTGCTCATCATCATAGGCATTGTTGTTGCTCCATCATCATAGGCATTGTTGTTGCTCCATCATCATAGGCATTGTTGTTGCTCCATCATCATAGGCATTGTTGTTGCTCCATCATCATAGGCATTGTTGTTGCTCCATCATCATAGACATTGTTGTTGCTCCTCATCCATCATTGTTGTCATAGGCATTGTTGTTTGCTCCATCATCATAGACATTGTTGTTGTTGCTCCATCATCATAGGCATTGTTGTTGCTCCATCATCATCATTGTTGTTGCTCCATCATCATAGGCATTGTTGTTGCTCCATCATCATAGTTGACATTGTTGTTGCTCCATCATAGGCATTTGTTTGCTCCATCATCATAGACATTGTTGTTGCTCCATCATCATAGGCATTGTTGTTGTTGCTCCATCATCATAGGCATTGTTGTTGCTCCATCATCATAGGCATTGTTGTTGCTCCATCATCATAGGCATTGTTGCTCCATGTTGCGGAGACTCATCTGTAATCATAAGCATCGTAGGCATCATAGGCATTGTTGTTGCTCCATTGTTGTTGCTCCATCATCGTAGGCATTGTTGTTGTTGCTCTATCGGTGGCGCAGATTGCTGTAAGGTGTCCTACCTTCTGAAACAATCTCAGGCATCGATGTGTGGGTTTCATTTTTGTTTTCATATGGCATTTATGAAGACACCTAAAAATTCAAGATTACCAAGACTGGGACGGATATTAAAACCAAGACCACCGGTGTCATCTGTGGTTTCCTCCCCTTCTATTTGTTCGGGGGGAGTTTGTTGAATATTTCAATGTGGTGACATCGATTTGAATCCAGGATCCTCAACTCTTTTTTTTTGAACAAATACAACTTGGCTCTCAGTCATCACGTCCCCCTCGTGGTAGTATTGGAGACACACTATCGAATGCTTCATCTCAGAACAGAGAACAGAGTTCTAACGATGTCATGTCCATACTTCATTAGCTGACCATGAAGTTTGATGAGGTGAGGTATGAAATCAGATGCCTCAAAAACGATTTTGATATGCTGCATTCGTAAATGAAGAACATGACGGAAGAGCGCGCGCACCTGTCTATGAGAAGAACATGCCGCGCTGAGGAAGAGCGCACCTGTCTATGAGAAGAACATGCCGCGCTGAGGAAGAGCGCACCTGTCTATGAGAAGATGCCCATGCCGCTATGAGAAGACCTGCCGCACTGAGGAGAGTGGCGGCCCCCTGGAAAAGAGGATCGGAGACATGGAGAGAAGACCATCCATTTGGAATGCAGGTAAAAAACGGAACAACCTCATCATCCACGAACTTCAGAAAGCAGAGAAGCAGACGGCAGATGACCTGGAGGCTGCGGTCAGGGAACTCTTCACTGACAGGCTGGAGCTGGCCAAGGACGTTCGTTTTGACCGCCTGCATCGCCTGAACCAGAGGCCCAACTCTCCAATAATCGGGAGCTGTACCTTCTTCAAGGACAAAATGGATATACTCAGGGCGAGAGGGAAATTAAATGGTACTAATAATTTCGCCGGGGAATAATGATGATGATGATAATAATAATAAAAGTGACAATAATGATAATAATAATAATAATGATTATAACAATAAAAACGATGATGATGATGATGAGAAGAAGAAGAAGAAAGAAAGAAGAAGAACAACAACAACAAAATAACAACAACGATGATGATGATGATATTAGTAACATAACAATGATAATATACGACGATGAAGATAATATTACCATAGCATTTATAAAGCACCTTGCCAAAGATTTTTCTTCCAGGGTGAGGGAAATAAGACGCTAACTGTTGCCACATTTGAAGAAAGCTAGATCAGACAACAGAAAGGTGTCTATGGTCTTCAACCATCTGATCAAAGATGGCGCTAAGCTTTCTCTGGACTCGGAGGGCAGCCTGAAAGAATTGAAACAGGATATTGGCCGCTCTTCTAGTTTCTTTTAATTTTTGTTTCGCAAATATTTTTCTCTACATTTAATTTAAAGGGAGCATAAAAAAAAATTGACCCCTGTTGTGGAACATTTTTTTTTTTTTTTTTAGAAGAGTTGTGTGGCTGACACTGCGCGTGCTTGTATGTTTAATGCTCTTGACGTTGTCAGTGACAGAGAAGAAAGTTTGAGCAAACAGGTTACAGGCTGTGCAGCTGTGCCAAAAAGTTCAGGTCGCACTTTGTAGTAGGTCAGTTTAATTCCGGTTGTAACACATGCCCGTTTTCAATTAAGAATTTCAAAGCCCCCAAATCTCAAAGAAAGAGGCCTACACCTTCGTTCTGTGAAGTGTGTGAAGGTATTCTGATGGCACCAGAACTGGAAGTGTAAGCATTTTTTTTTATATCTGTATTCTGGCAGTGTATCTAAGTATTATGTACTTCGTGTTTTGCTCTGTGTATATGTTAGACATTTGACCATGCTGCATTGTTATTATGGAATGAGCGTTGATTGTTCCATGCTTTATATTCTATAGGTTTTATTGAGCACCAAGATTTTGAAATTACTTAAAAAGTCGAGTTCATATTTGGTTGTTTATATGTATGAATACCTGTTGGAAGGAAAGACTTACTTCATTGCAGACTGGATTTCTTGGTTAATGAATGAGCCATTTTAATATTTTGTTTATGTTTTTTGAGCAATTAGATAAAAAAAAATGTAGTCTCCATGCTGTAAATGGATGCGTAGAGTAAGGACTGATGGGTCTGCGCAGGATAGAAATTCAGCTAGGTATTCGGATAATCGTCGGCCAGCATCTTCGGAAATTGAATAGGCAGATGTACAGTTATTTCGCGCTTTGTTGCATTGGGTCAGTTTGCGTATAAAATTATGGTTGCAAATGCAAGTTGACATTTAGAATGCCTTGCCTTAAGTGAAGATCTGTCTGTAAAAAAAGGCATGTGCATCTTCAATGGAGAGTGCTATAAGTGCACGATTGCATAATACGTGAATGGAAAAAAAAAAACCGAATGTAGATAATGTTCTGTGACAATAAAAAATATAAAAGAAATAAAAAAACAGAAATTACGGGGTCATTATGATAATTATGGTTATTATAGCTAATTAAACAATAAGTGAATAAGCACATAGAATAGTGGTGTAGTAGACAGATTAGTACTACTGTTTTTAGAATTTTTATAATTGAACTGTTGAGACAGGAGTTGTTATATGATGGCCAGCAAGGCAACATTGTTGTGTGTATTGACTTATGGGCTATTGTAATAGATGATGATTTTGCAGTGCTTTTTGACCGGACTGATAAGCCATAGCTCTCTCTCTCTCTCTCTCTCTCTCTCTCTCTCTCTCTCTCTCTCTCTCTCTCTCTCCTCTCTCTCTCTCTCTCTGCCTGTCTGTCTGTCTGTCCGTCTGTCTGTCTACTGAGTATATTTTTTTTCTGAAGAACATATTATCATACCGGCTATATGTATCTGTCTCCCTTATTTGCAGATGAAGGTCACAGGCCTGTTGCCTGTATAGGCTGTTTGCTTTTAATGTCGACTGAAATTTGCATATTTCTTTGTTGCTGTTTCATGTTTTTTTTTTTTTTTCATTTCATGAGTCGAAAGGTGTTGCGCATGTTCACTGTCGATTCCCTTGACTGGTTGTAGTTTGGGGATGCTGTCTGTAATTTGGGGATGCTGTCTGTTATCCCATGTTGCTTAACTATAGACGCGAAGTGATGATCAGTTATGACAGAGCGCACGGAATGAGATAGAATGATTGTGTTAGGGACATGAATCCCACATAATTGGCAGTTGCTGTTCCGACTTAGGGCAGCACAGGGTTGAACCGTGTCTTTGAGGTTAGGTTTACCCTGGTTTCAGAGTGGTCGTTTTGTCACTCGGTTAGTTCTTGTTTGGATAGGTTATCATTGTTGATAACCTCTGTGCAAATCCAATGCAAGAGACTAACAGAGCTATAGTGGTTGAACCCATGATTCCGAATACCATTGTATAGCACATTCCTGAATATGTGTCTCCTGGATGATATGCTCTGGCTCGCTGTTAGAAAGAGGGACACATTATCCCTGAGGTTGATGTGGTTTTGTCTTTTTGCAATATGATACTTTTATGTCACGTTGAGAGAATTTATGCAATGACTCGGATGCATGTGAACTATGCAATGGTGTAAGATGCATTTATGGGTTTATGTTAGTTTGCATTTGTATTTTACAGGCCACTGTTGCTGGAGCCTTTTTTTTTTTCCGTTTTTTCCCTTTTTCCCTTTTCCTTTTTCCCCTTCTTAGCGTTTTACTTTTTTAGTTTTACCTTACTGTTTTTTGCTTTACCTTCTATTTCCTTTTTGTTGGGCATTGTCACCAGCCCCTTTTATGTGCAAAAAAGCTGCAGACCAAATTAAAAGAAAGAAAATCTTCACTGGGCCTGACTCATTTGTCTTTTGGGATGAACCTAGTCCAACTTTCTCCCGAAACCCGATCTCCCCTCGTGCGTTTCTTTACAGTAGGATCAAGGGGGGGGGGGGGGGGGGGGGGGGGGGGTGGTGGAGATTTACATCTCTTTCGGGTTTAAATCATGCGCAGTGTGGTCTAAAAACGTAGCGGATGTGGTGTAGCGTATATGGACTAGTCCGCACGCAGTGAAACCTCCTTGATAAAACGGAAACTGAAACTGCAAAAGAAGACGAACTACATTCGGTTAATGCTGCTGTAAATTATCTTGTTTTCTAGGGATCTCTGTCAGCTTGGGTTAAGTTTTGCTTATAGTCTCACAGAATGAAAGCATCATAAGACATTTCTCAGTGCACTTGTTCAAGGCCTTTCAGTTTTGATCAGTTATGACTTCATTGAGAGAGAAGTTTATCCAGTCTTTCTAGTGCTCTACATATTTCTGTGTAATGTTCTCCATACCCCTCTTCATGGGGGGGGGGGGGGGGGGGGGTGGGGGGGGGGGGGGGAGTGGGCTTTACATGAACAAACCATCTAAGTTTTGATTCTGAATTTTTATTGATGATAAGAGCTCATATAGAAGTATCCATGTATGAGATATCATTAATATTACTTATTGATGATAAAGAGACATGTTTTCACAGGAAGTAAATAGTCAATAACAATGTATGTTGACACATCATGTGAAGAGAATTGATTACCATGAGACTTACACGCCTGAAGAGTTAAGCTCTATCTGACTTAAACACCTGAAGAGTTAAGCTCTATTTGACATTGATATAAGTCAGGCATTCGAATACTGATTATTATAAGGTCCTGGATGAATGAGAACAACGTGTGTGCGCGGTTGCTTGCTTGCTTGCCTTGCTTGCTTGTGTGTGTGTGTGTGTGTGTGTGTGTTTGTGTGGTGGTGTGTGTGTGTGTGTGTGTGTGTTGTGTGTTGTGCCCGCGTGCGTGTATGTTAGGTGTGTGTGTGTGTGTGTGTGTGTGTGTTTGTGTGTGTGTGTGTGTGTGTGTGATTGAGAGAGAGAGAGAGAGAGAGAGAGAGAGAGAGAGAGAAGAGAGAGTAGCTAGCGCGTGGTGGGGTACGTGTGTGTGTTTGCCCCTGGATGGATCTGTTTGTGTATGTGTGTGTTTTGTTAGCTGTAGCTCTCTCTCTCTCTCTCTCTCTCTCATCTCTCTCTCATCTTTCTCTCTCTCTGTGCGTGTGTGTGCGTGTGTGTGTTGTTTGTGTGTGTGTGTGTTGTGGTGTGTGTGTGTGTGTGTGTGGTGTGTGTGTTTGTGTGTGGGAGAGAGAAGAAGAGAGAGGAGAGAGCAAGAGTTTGTGTGGCGTGTACGTGTGTGAGTTGCCTGTATGACGTCTGTATGTGTATGTGTTCTGTTATCGGGAGGCTGCTGTGTGTGTGTGTTTGTGTGTAGTTTGTGTGGGGTTGTGTGTGTGTTTGTTTGTTGGTGTGTGTGTGTGTGTTGTGTTAATCTGTCAGATTTGCTTAATATGTAATAGTGTAGGGTATG
>JADBJO010029368.1:0-17500 GCA_016801955.1 Conus betulinus
CTGGCTCCATGTCCTATTCTTGCTCTAGGCAGAAAAAAATGGTTGATTATAGGGGGGGGGGGGGGGGGGGGGGTGGTCAACGTTCAACAACCTGCTTAATACACTGCTACTTAATGCACTGCATATACACCCACTCCCATATCAACATTTTCCGAATTCCTGCTCATTCCGTTACCCTCCATCCCCTCACATCAAAACACACACACACACACACACACACACACAACACACACACACACACCCACACACACACACACACACACACTCACGGCCGCACACACACCACACACACACACACCACACCACACCACACACACACACACACACTCACGCGCGCGCGTGCACACACACACACACACACACACACACATACACACACATATACACACATACCCACACACACTCGCGCGCGCGCGTGCAGCACGTACACCGGACACACGCACACACACACACACACACACACACACACACCACACACACACACACACACACACGATTTTTTTATGCTCCATTTCTATGCTGTGCTCAAAGTGCATACAAAAGAAAAAACTAGGGGAAAACATCAACATTCAACAAACTGCTTACATTCACTCACACTAAATGCACATGCATATACACACACTACCATATCAACATTCCGAATTCCTGCTCATTCTGTTACCTCCACCCCCACCCTCACACAACACACACACACACACACACACACGCACCACAACACACACACACACACACACACACACACACACACACGCTCGCGCGCGCGCGTGCGCGCGCATACACACACACGCATGTACGACATTGCTTTGTGTTCGTTTGTGCGTGCGTGCGTGCGTGCGTGCGTGCGTGTGTGCGTGTGTGTGTGTGTGTGTGTGTGGTTTTTTGTTGACAATGCCATCACCGTCATCATAGTCATCATGGTGGAGAACTCCACCAACAATCTTAAACATACAAGAAACGTTTTTCTTCATGAATCATATTTTATTTTTTAACAAATGAACAAATGACAAATAAGGACCACAAAATACATACATACGGTAATAAGACAATAATAACAACCACAAAACATAATTACCTCGATCCTCATCATTATGATCATAATCATCATCATCGTCCTTATCAATATCATTACCATGCTACTGCTGTGATTACCAACACTACTATTACAATTGCTACTACAACCACCTCCGCTACTATAACTACTACTAATTATAACAATAAAATGATAACAATTTCGGTCCCTTATGAGCATTTTATGCGTTTCTTTATGTAATTACAGACATAAATAAGCATAGTAATAACCGTAAGGACAAACACAAAAGCAATAATTGTTAATTAACCAAAAACGAAGTGACCGAAAAAGGCAAATGAATTGATCAAACAGGAAAAAAAAGCGACTTGCCGTTGCAGTTTCATTTGGAAGCCTTGAAGAATTAATGCATTAATTCAATAAAGAAGAATATGGGGGCCACTGTGTAACAACCTTCGCGAGTGACATGTGAAGACAAGCCGCATACTCTTCTATATCACATTTAGCTTTCAAGTACACAATGAAAACTTGAAATAACGGTAAAACCTTGTCATGTTTACATTTGTAAATATAGAATTTGGCATGTAACAGAATTAAGTCCAACGTTCTATCCGATCTGAAATTATTGTCACAATGAAATAGGACAGTATTTTCATTCAGCAGTAGATTCATAGCTTTGCATGTTCTGTTTACTGTATTTTGACATTTTTGTTAGAAAGTTTGCACATGAGGGCAGTGCCAAGTAGATATTGCTTTTTTTTTCATTTTACCCTCCATCTTTTTTCTCGAAGTGTAATCAAGTCTTGTCTATAGCTTCCAAGTTCAAGTCTTTCTTGCTCAAATAGCACCGTTTTCCTCTCAAGTAAATAAATATTACTTTTAAGATATTTCTGTTTTTCTGTCCTTCCGTTTCTTTATCATTACCTATGTTATAGTTTTGCCTCTAATTTTTATAAGCAATGTACCTAAAGAAAGTTGACCAGATGTAACAACGTTGTGATTTAGGAATCTAGGTCACCCCACTGTGATAATGCTCGTAGAACTGCATATTCTTCAATGACTTTTTACATTACTTGGTTCACTTCTATGTAATTTGACTCTTTTAATAACGAACTATCGAATTCACACCATAGATTTCTCTAACACACACACACACACACACACACACACACACACACACACACACACACACACACACATTGTTTGGTCAGTCAGTGGAGGATTTCATCTCTTAGGAGATCCAAGTAAATGTTGTTCTGTACAATTTACTTGCCACTCACAATGCTTGGGTTATTGAACAGCAGAGCTGACCACTCAGACTGTTCCGTATCTTTTGATCTCCCTTGCATCCTTGAATGGGCTCAAAGATTGTCCCCTACATTTTATACTGTTTGCATAATGCTTTTAGTTTTTCAGCAACTTTTTTTTCCTCTCCACACTTTCGTTTTGTTCCACTACTACCCTTCGCTGGCTGCTTTGGGAGTGCTGTTGGATTCTTTTTTGAACCCTTGGTGGTGAGAACACCACAGAATTATGGACTGTGGTGTGTCTCTATTTGACACCAAGAGCACAGACACAATCAGCCGTGTCTCCCTGGTGAGTCCGATCTAGCGGACGAAAGGCCTAGAAGCAGGCAATACACATAGATCTGCTTTCGAATGGGCTAGTACGATGGTTTCCTCGGGCAGTTAGAGAAGGGTTTCTCATATTTTAATAATATATTCCCCACTTTTTTTTTCTAAATTCAGATCTTTGCCAAGTCATTACTATAATGACTGAAGAATTGTTTATATATATATATATATATATATATATATATATATATATATATATTAAACTAATAAATTCCAAGGATAGAAAACCGAGCACCATTCCCGCCACTTACAGAGCAGCTTAGTGTTGCAATGACTGCAAGAAATATTCATTCATAAACAAAGCTTGCTCTTACGTTTTAGATTGAAGAAATAGGGGGAGATAAGCATACATATCTGCAGTGGTAGATAATTCTGCCTAACTAACAGTATGTGCTTGAGTGGGTGAATGGGAATAATAAATTCTTCTCAAAATGAGCCTTCAGCAAGCTTATAGTCTCTCAAGGGGGAGACAATCTCCAATGGGGAGGAAACTCACTAACATGTATGGGTTGGATTTGGAAGTTAAATAGATTTACGAATATTTCGAATAACTGATTTCCCAAACTTGACAGTTCCCTCATTATACACAAAAGGACATGTTTCGCTTTGCTCGCTAGATCTTTGCAAGCAAAATTAAAATATAATTGGGTCGAATAAAAATAGATTCTTAAATAATTGTATACATTTACAACGGGCGTAGTTATTCCGTTATAATTCCAATGTTCTCTTTCCCCTAAATAGATACCTTTTCTGAATACAATTGTATTACTCTTCTGCCTATTTACCTTCAGTTGTAGAGAAGTAGCAGCGCGCCATAAGTCATTGAACTGTGTTTGTAACTGATATTTATTTCAAGACAATAAAACAACATCAGCTGGTAGAAGAAGTATTAAAAATTCTAAAACGTCATCAGTAAACTGTGCTCCACGTCTACCATTGTTTGTAACTTCAGATGTCAATTCGTTAGTTAGCAAAGAAAACAGAATAGAACCACACACGTCACCTTGTTTAACACCACTAGTACACATGATATAATCTATCACTTTTCATTCTAAATTTTAACAATTGTACATACTTAGTACACATTTAAATAATTTACGATGAATACTACTTTTCAACAGAACAGGCCATAAAATGCATCTGTTTATAGAATTGAACGAGTTTTTCAAAATCGACGAAAGCAACCTATAATTGATGATTGAAATAGAATTGTTTAAAATGAAAGCCTTCGGAGTAAACATATGGTCGACAGGAGAATAATTACGTTTGAATCCAGCTTGGCATTCTCCAGTGAGATTATTTTTGTTCTGTCCACCTACACGTAATGACAGTGCTATACAACTTACTAGAAGCGTCACATACACAGATGCCTCTGTAATTGTTATAATTGTCTACATTTCTTTTCTTATAGAGAGGTATATAATAATGGAATCTGCCCAGGATAAAAATTCTTTATCAAATAAAGAGTTGAAAAACGTTACCAGGAAATCCAAGATGTTATCAGAATAAGAACCATATCTAAAGAACTGTACACTGATACCATCTGGTCCAGCAGTTTTAAAAAGGTTTGATTTTCCCAGTGCATACAAAATTGCCTCGTTAAAAGTTGGGCGATTTAAATAATCCATTCCCATTTCTTGATTATGTTCACACTGTTCCATATTATCAACACTTGTATCATTTGTTAAAAGTGTCTTGAAATTTTCGAACCAAATGTCCATACTAATGCTATTTGGAGGCTGATTGTGTTTTGAGGAAATCCTTTTCACTGTGTCCAAAAACTGTTTTTGACCATTTACAGACGATAGTAATTCTGCAATTAGGGTTTAACTAAAATGTTTCCTCTTTCTCTTTTGTAAAATGTTTATATTCACGCCTTGTCAAGTCAAGTCAAGTCAAGTAAACTTGATGATCTCAATTGAGAAATTAATTTGTGGTCGCACACATTCACAGCAAATAAACAATAATTTTGTCACATGACCCATTTTCTCACATATGACATACGTTCATATAAAGGAATTTGGATTTCAATTAAACATCTCCTCGGTTCATAAAATCAATGGACAGGGGAATAAAACTTTGTTTAAATCTGACACTTCTGCATTTAACCGATCGATATCTTCGTCCTGACTGAAGAAGGTCATACTGATTTGCAAGAACGTGGGTCTGGTCACACGCAATCTTCTTCGCGCTTACAAACAACACGGCACCTGTACAGCTCACTCAGACTTTTTTTGTCTCTCACCAACGATTTTTCCTCCCACGTTCACCACTTTCTCAAGCACATTTCTACTCTTCACAGTCAACCCACCATACCAACACATAAATGAGAAAGTTAAAACAGATTCCAAGAAGCATGAATAAAATGTCCGAAAAATGTCAGTATTCACATGAAATGATCGCAGCTTGCGAAGACAATATAATCTGGTTTGACATTTTTTGTGGACATACTCAACATGGGATTTAAAATTCAGCTTATTATCTATAAAAGTTCCTAAATATTTGTATGATTCAACACGTTCTACTTCAGCACCTTTGATAAAAAGTGGTGGTACAGCTTTTGGATTCTTTCTAAAATCAATCAACATTTCTTTCGTTTTTCGTTACATTCAGATCAAGATAGTTATGATCGCACCAGTCAACAAATCTTTGAACCTCCTTGAAGTAAACAGAATCAGAGTTGGAAAGATCCACATGTGCTGAGTCGTCTGAATATTGCTTTCCAATATTCATGACGATCCTCAGCATCATATGAATGCAGAAATTTCTTCAGCAGTCTACAAACATGTGATTTACAGAGTCCACACGCTGTATCAAACCAGTCTTTGGAGCTATCACTTTCCGTATGCTTGATTTGTTTGTTTGTTTGTTCGTTTGTTTTTTTTTCATGCATTGCGTAGCGCTTCCTTCACACACACACAGTGTTGTTGACATCAAGATCAATTAAGCTAACTGCATGTGCCATTTTTCCTGGAGGTATTTTGAAGTCATATTATCACAGAATACATCAAGATAATCATCATTCCTTACATATTTTTTTTTTCCAAATTGAAACTATTGACGTTTGATCTACTATTTGGATTATTGTCTTCACGACTGACAAGAAATTCAACAGGTATATGGTCTGATTCAATACGTTCACACATGACCAGCTCATACAAATCACTTAAACAGCAAAATAATTCACAGAACGTCATAAAATAATCATTAGCACTGCAATCACTCTCTGACACGTATGTGTAGCAACCTTCAAGGTAGCCATGACACAATCCATTGAATTTACACAAGTCTACAGCAGCGCACGAATCCAATAACAATTTACCATAATTGTTCGACGGCTGGCTTTATTTATATATTTTATAACCGTAAAAATCTCCCCCAGCAAAATGGCACCAAAAATGACAACTGTTTTAATCCCAATATTCCAATATTCCATGACGACTTTGGTGTTGTAGAAATTGAATCAACTTGTTGTTGTTCTGGTGTTTTTCATAGCTGGCATTGAAACAACCGGCTGGTTCTATTGTTTTCTTCATTATGAGTTATATTTTGTGCTTGTAACTTTTTTGTTGTTGGTTCCACTCTGCTATTTTTTTCCTGCTGCAACATGCCTAGGATGATTTTTACTGGTTACTTTCTCCACCTGATTCCATGTTTTCTGATTCTGATTCTGCTGTTCTTCTGGCTCGGTCATTTTTAAGGGAAATAAAATCTATATGATTAAAAGTTATTGATCCCATGATTACCGGCGAAAATAATGTTCCAAATCTGTAATATAGATCACATTCTAGAGACTCTTATGACTTTGTTAAAACTGGGTCCTGAGTTAAATCATATATGAAATCTTATTCAGAATCAATGGGAGCAATTCGGCCTACTAGTTTAGTGTGTAAACTAAACACCGTTTGACCGACGTTTTTTTTACCTTCTTGACCCCAGCTGCAATTCATTCCTGCTGTGATACTCCATTATGTCTAGTGGCGACATCTGTTGAATCTGTTCTATGCTGAAATCATTTTCAAGGTACTGTTTTGTTTTTCCACATGCTGCCAAAGAATACAGTCTTTCTTTTTGGGACATAATAACTTGGCCATCAACTTGGTTATTTGTAATCATAAGTTCAGGAATGTTTAGTAGATCGTCGCTATTCATTTTGTATTGTCAAATATAATAATGATTTTATTTTTTAAAATGAGCACCAAAAAAATTTTACCAACCTTGTATACCACTCTGCTGTTATTGGAGACCTAAGTGTAGGATACACAATGCTTGGTGAAAGCTTGTTAAAAATGAAACCAGCAGATCTAGGCAAGCTAGACTTTGAAAACTCAGCAAAACTGATTGCTATTATCACAGCTTCATTTGCTAGAAAAAGATGTTTTAGTTAAGCAAGGAATAATTCCGGACAGTATAGATTTGTGAAATTTTTAAAATGCATTTTATGAAACTAGCTTCATTCGTAATGATGATAGGTGGCATAGTAGTGAATGCACTTGCTTTTAGCGGAAGTAATTACGCATTTAGTAAACTACAAACTAATGAAAGAGAGAAAAAGACATAACAAAGCTATGGAGAAACTAGCCGCAGCACACGACGCTTATGAAAAGTAGAGAACTGCGCTGTTAGATTTCATTAAACACAAATTGAAAAAACAGGGACATGCAGCTTACACATTTAAAGATGCTGACCAGGCAGTAAAAGAATATTCTCTAGTAACAGGCAAACCAATCGAGACATCACTACCGCCAAAATTCAGTGACTTTTTTTCAACCATCAGAAAAATACAAGATGCAAGAAATATTGTTTATTATCTTTGGTATGACTTTTGTGTATTTTGTTGCACAAAATTTTGACTGAATAAAAATGAATAAAACATATCATTCACCAAAAGAATAATGGAAGGGAATCACAGCAATTAAAAAGCTAAGCCAAGCAGCAGGAGTCAGTGAACAAACAGCAAAAGAATGGCATCTAAACAAGCAATTTGGCAAATTCATTTACCTGCGCCTAAACGAATACCGAGACCACACTTTGTGAATACAACGCCAAACGACATCTATCAAATGGACCTTCTATATTTACCCCATGATACGATTAGACGAAAAAGATTTAAGTACGCACTTACAGTTATTGACACAGCTTCAAGATACAAAGATGCAGAACCATTAACACAAAACAGTGCTTCTGCAGTTGCTGTTTGCCATACAGCAGGTATATCAACGAGGCCCGTTAACTTATCCTCACATGATTCAAGTCGATGATGGAAAAGAATCAGTTGAATCAATTATTGTTAAAGCATAGAGTTACTATTAAAAAAAAAAAAAGGCATTCCAGGAGTTCACAGATCACAGGCTTTGGTTGAAAACTTTAACAAACAGTTATCTGAAAGACTTTTCTCCTCCTACCAGTATCACAGAGAGCTGACTGGCAATTCTCGCAACACAAAATGGGTCAGAAGACTGTCCTCAGTTCTGCACGCAATGAATAATGAAGAATCTAAATTAACAGGGCTAAAATCAGTACAAAGCAATCAAAAAAAAAACAATAGATATTGCTGAAGACTCCAGTTCATTCAGCAAACTATTACCATTTGGTTTAAACGTAAGGTACCTTTATTTACCGGGATAATCAGAAGGGGACACTCGCAGCAGGGCAACAGATCCAGTTTGGAGCGTTGATTCATAAGAAACAAAAGAATTGTAAAAGTGAATCCACTCGTGTATTTATTTACGAGAAACTGACACAAAAAAACGACCAGTCCCTCAAGATCTTTTGTAAAGGAAGAACTGCAGATAATCCCACCAGACACAGTTCCAGTCGCTCAGTTAATTTTTAATTTACATAAATATATTTGAGTCTAAAGTGGACGCTAAGAAGGAAGAATCCTTACAATTATTTGAAACTAAAATTGACGCTAAGAAGGAAGCAAGAATGGCAAAGGAAGAATCCTTAGAACTAATAGAAGAATTATTTGACTGTAATTATCTTATTAGACAAGCATTTAAGAAGATAATAATCTCATGCTCGAACAGCCAGGCAATTGCTTACATCCCAAAACTCCAAATTTTTATTTTCGGATATGGGGGAAAAGAATGTCTTGAAATGATAAAAAAAAAAATTCGAGTACATTTAGTAGCAATGAATAATAATTTGGCTGAACTAGATGATGATATAGTTGCACTCCTGATAAAAGTTGTTGTCATCCTCTGTTTATTCTGTTCTCCAGTGCCCAGTTGCACATGAATACTCTGGATCAACAAATACTCGTTTTTTGCGTTGGTGCTGTCATGCGACTTTTTTGTTTCAACTGTTGTGTTGATCTCATGTAGATTAGATCATAGTCTTATGCTGTCATGATGAAAAGTCTGTTTATTGATCAATGCTTCTTTGTAGTTGTTATGTGATATGTTTGACTGCACAACACTGCAAGGTAACCCCTTTGCTTTTTTAATAGTGTTAGTTTGGCTCTAAAGACTGCACATTTTCGACCATATGCCAATAAACTCCTTGATCACCCCTCCAGATAATTCATCCTTCATCTTTCCAAAAACCTTCTTATTAACAGTTCAATGCATAGGGGTGTCTTTAGGGTAATCAGATGTGTCGTACCATCCGCATACCCCTTTAGCCACTTCTGATTCCATGTCTTTATAGGCGTCTTCATTAGGGATATTGAGGATAAAACTGTATCTGTGTAAAGTACTCTGGACTCTGGGTACAAGGGTTTAAAGTAGTCATAAAGAAATTCTAACATCAAAAGCTTCGACAGCTCTAAAACTGTGAATCCAATAGAAACAGATTTGTCCAATTTGACTTTTTTTTTTTCATCATTAAGCCAAAAAAGTTGATCATGAACTCTTCTAAAGTCCTGATGATTTGGTTTTGAAGTCAACTTAATTGCATCGTTCTCTCTGGTGACTAATCTGACATCTTTACGCTTGTGTGGATTCTCCATAATCTTTCCAAAACAGCTGTTGGTCATCAACTTGAAAAAGTCGTCTCTGAAGCATCTGTGGATTTTGTTCTAAGATCAGTGTTCTTCATGAAGTATGGTTTTATGAACTGTTCTTGGTCGAAAGCAATTATGGCCATGAACTGCTGTTAGTATAAAACCATGTCTTAAATAAAACTGGAGGAGTCTATAATGACAAACATATTTTTTGTTGTAAAGATTTGGCACAAGTTTAGGCGGTCCTGTTTTTTTTAACCTTCAGGCTTTCTGCTGCTAATGTGTAGTCATTATGCAGGTCATGAAGTTCACGTGGATATTCTAAGTCAACTTCTCTAAATAAAGCCCTTTTTCTCGATCAGCTTTTGAGGTCGCCTAATCCTTCTGTATACATTTTAAAGTTACGTAATGAAAGTGATTGACTCATAGCCCAACCATACAGACTGTTTGCATGTAAATACATAAGATAGTTAGACTTCTTATCAGGATCATAATCACCCAGGTAATTGTTGTTTGCTTTACAGTAATGGTGCGACGCCATACTAATAATCCCCCACGCAATCCGTTTTCAATCATCTAAAGCATTGGTAGCTCAGACAACAGGTCAATCTGTACTCCAGTAAATGTTAAGAAAGCGTCCCAACTCACCCCAGGTGCAGAAATATAATGTGCAGGATCCGGACTGTAATGTTTCATACAGGTCTTTTTGTAATTTTCAAAAGATGTCCGCTAACAAACAAACGTCAGCCTATAGATAGGCGTCATGATAGTCTCCCATTGTTTTACACTCTAACTTCTGCCATGCTTCTTGAGCATGCTGATAGTCAGAGTCACTGACATCCTTCACTTTAAGACTAGAAAAGAATGCTCCCGTTGGTGGAAGGGAGTCTTCGTGAAACCTTTCCCAACTGTTCATGTACTCATAAGGGTAAACGCCCTTTCTAACTGGTGTTGGGTCAAAATATTCTTCTGTTACCGGGCAGACCTTTAAGGACATAGCCAGTGACTCTAATGATCCCATCAGGTGTGGCATAGAGTCATAAAAAGACAGGTTGTTTAAAGTAAAACACGTGTAGTTTTCTGATGACTGTGCAATGCATGACATCCTGAAGTCGCTGGTTACTGCTTGCAATATAAGATGAGAGTCGTAACCGCGCAAATTATAAAAGAATATAGGCAGCTTCCATGTCTTTGGGTTCAAATTTGGGTTGAAGATTACATTTTACTGTGTGCTGCTCCTCTGAACTTTCCGCTAATGTGATCATGGTCTATTACTGTTGGATTCGTTGCGTCCGTCGCTGTCGCATCCGTCGCTCGCGTCCGTCGCTGTCCGTCGTCGCGTGTCGCGTCCGTCGCTGTCGCGTCCGTCGCGTCACGTCCGTCGCTGCCATGTCTGCTGCAGGCCTGTGTTAGCTCTAAACCGCTGTTCCAACAGAGAGTGGCTGAGTCATACTGTTGTTGATCTTGGTCATCTTAATGTCGGACAAAATTCAGATTATTAATACAGTCATTACGCACTTGCTGCGTGCGTTTTAAGAAGTATTCTGCAGCATGAGGCCCTCTGTATGATTCTGGCTTTGAATGGGCGCCATCCGACCTGACAACAATGAAGGCAAATCAACAAATCTGGTGATTATTCACTAAGACTGTTTTGGGGAAATTTTTTGGTGCTGGCCCCTCATAAGGAACAATAAGCGAGTCGAAGTCTGCATAAACAACATACGGACTCGTTTGCAGTCGTTTTCAGTTTGAAAACAAAGCTTACTGCCTTCTCTCGGCGTAATTAGTTCTGTATTACAGTCAACTGGGCTGATACAATGTTTTATATGTTCACGTGCAGCTTGAAACAGATGGAATTCTTGTTAAACATTTTCTGCAGAATTCGTGTTTGCCGTAATCGTTCGTAGTATATGCTAACAGTCTGCTGATTGTGCGTATCAGTGTGTAATGGTAAGACATTAGGAGTAAGTCCACATGGCTTTTGTCTGGATCACCTGTTATTGGGCTGTTCTTAGACACTCTGATGGGCAGAAGGTTGGTTTCCTCAGACCATGTGTATACGTTAACAGTTATTGGTTTGTTCTGTTCTTCAAACTGATCAATTTTGTCTATGCTAACAGGAAAGATATTCCACTGAAGTTAAGTGCATTGATGTAAGGTTGATAGTTAGACACTCTCTCCGCGTTTTTAGCAACGTGATGCAGCCTTGCAAGAACGCATCACATAAAACATTTGTCGTCTGACTTCTTTATGTTTAAAACTGCTCTTTTTGCAACTAATGCTGGAGGTAGTGGAATGTAAGACTTGCCTGCAATCAGTACATACTAATCTGTTTTAATCTTATCTCTAAGACTTCACCCTCTGACCAACCAGAGCCTGTCATTTTAGCTTCTTCAGAGGCTGCATAAACTGTGTAAGCAGTTGGTCTGCCCAACCAGGTGTTAGTCACCGTAGGAAAGAATAGTATGCTGTTTAGCTGAGACCCAGACTTCTAGATTTTCTTTATTTATTGTTGTATAGTCGATTAAAACAGTTAACCTTACTTTAACGGAGGAGGATTCGTTGTCGGTTTACTTGGAACTTGGGAAATAGCATTACAACGCTTGCCTGTACGTTTGTTGGATCAATAACTGCTAAATCGATCTCATTTAAAGCTTTGACAAATGCTCTTCCTTTAAATATTCCTCTAACCAGGCGTCAAGACTTTCATATGACTTAGCCATGTTGAGTTTCTTTTCTAACTCATAAATATTTATCTAAATTTAAAAAAAATACTAAGTCAGAATCAATATCAACAGTCTTTTTGTGCTTGCAGTCATAAATTAAAGTATATACACGCCCTTTGGTGTTGTTAATGTGAGCTGTTTAGAACAAGAGTTTCATGTATCGTTTACTTTTTCTAAACATTCGTGTTTATGTGATCGGTGCCTGTTTGTTCAGAAAAAAAAGTTACCCTTGCCTTTTTTGAAGATTAAACTTTTGTCTTTTGTAGTCCTCAAAATCAGCCTGTAAACGACTAAATTCTTCATCCGTGATGTGCGAGTCAACTAACTAGTGCTTTATTTGTTATCGGTTTGAACGAACTAAGTTTAGCTGTTATTAGTTGAACCATAGCAGTGTGGTTTTGGAGCTTAGTTTTTTTTTTTTTTTTTTTTTTTTTTTTGCTGGCAGCACTTACAGCACTAGTAGTGAACACATGCCAAGAATTAACTACAAACCGCCTAGAGGTAAAGCTATCGATGCGCCTACACCTGTTGCTAAGAAACCTACACTTGTTCCTGCTGATAGAGCAGTAAAAGTCGATGTTCCAGTATCAACATATGTAACAGCATTTAGGGCAGCAGAATACCTTCGTTTGGTTTTGCTGTATTTTGAAAGGTCTCGCTCTAGTTTTTGTTGCATTTGTGTAATGTTTGTTAATCTGAAGCTTTTTATGTCAGGGCTTTCTACTATCTCTTCTTTAGGCACTTATGGATAAACCTGAGCAGACATGCTTTAAAAAGATTGTATATCTTTTAATCCGTTGTCTTAAATATTCAGCTGCGCATCACATATCAAAAATAAATATACATTAACAGGTTTATCATGCTCTTTTGTTTTATCAATTTGAATGGTTATTCCATCTTTAACAGTTCTCCCACTTCCATGCAACTGATTATCTTCTGTCGACCTTAGGTCAGTCCATAAACCGTATTTCGTTGTTAAATAATTGTCAAGTCTAACATTAATGAAGATGTAGATCTTTAGACACAAGGTCAACTGTTGGACTTCAATGCCTTCCGCTCCAAATAATTTTCGTATTTCGTCAAAATGCTGATAAGGTTTAAGCCTACTCCCGTAGATTTGGTTAGGACTATCCTCAATTGAACATTGTACCTTCTTTATCTTAGGATTAATAAACTTTTCAGTTTGTCTTTGGTATTTCTTTTTTATCTTCTTCACACTGCAATAAAATACCTTTAAGTGATCTTGTTGAGGCACTATAGTGCTTCAGGTGGTGGCAGAACAGAAAAGTGACCTCGGAGAGGGGGGGGGGAGGAGGGTGGAGGGGGGGGGGGGGGGGGGGGGGGGGAGGGGGGGGTTTGCCATTATGATTTTCGTGTGTGTCTTTTCACATCATAAACTGAAATGCATATGTCAACAATTGATCTATTGGAGCTCTTGGGAGATATAACCATGTTTATTAGCGAATTTTCCTTCTTTGGGCTCTATATTTGCGATTAGAGGGTATACTTAGTTAAAGACCTGTCAATATGAACTAATCCATTTATCGTCAAATGGTTTGCAGTCCTGATAGAAGGATGGTTGTTCCATTTACAGATAGTAGTTGTTTTGCAGAAACAATGCCTATTTGACAGTATTTGGCGCCAACTTCCGGTATTTAAAAAAACGTAAAACAAACTGGCTTACTGCCTAGTTGCAAAGAGGGACGACTGCGGGCGGAAATCAAAACAAATCTTAAATAAACGTTAACTAACCGCCAGGAGAAACGTGGACAAACGAGTTAAAAGACAAAACACAACGCGTTTCGACCTGTTAGGTCTTTTCAGGCAAGACACAAACAAATAGGAAGTGAAAATGAACGAGGCCTCGTTTTCATTCAACGCCTTCCTTACGCTGAAGAGATCAAAGATAAGTGACAAACTCGTTCATTTTTCATTGTCCTATTTGTTTGTGGCTTGCCTGAAGAAGACCTATGAGGTCGAAACGCGTAGCGTTTTGTCTTCTGACTCGTTTGTCCACGTTTCTCTTGGCGGTTTGCTAACATTTATGTAAGATTGGCTTACTGCCATTCTCCAGTATGATCATCACCGTCAGCAGTCTGAAATGTGTCTAACATTAAACCACATGTAGTAGTACTAGTAGTTGTGGTAGTGGTAGTAGTAGCTGTAGTAGAGCTGCAGCAGCAGCAGCAGCAGCGGCAGAAGCAGTAGTTGTAGTAGTGGTCGTAGTAGCACAAGAGTTATAGGCAATGCGTGTAAAAATATTTTTCACACATAAACCAGATCTAAATCAGAAAACCAGAGTCTGGACAGGCTGGGTATCACTCACTGGGAGGAATCTGGGTATGGTGAATGACCAGTCAACGGTCGATACATGCAGCCAGTTCTACATCCCGTCACTGAGAACGCTACTGTTCAACATATCCTCCAAATCTCTGTTGATGCTTCAAGGGAGTGGGCCAGAAACAGACTCTGCTCACCTGTGACCTGGCTGTTGCAAGAAAGGCATACATGATTGTTTGGCAGAATGACTGGTTCAAGGACCATTTTCTGTGTTCATACATGGCAGCACTTGGAAAACTCATGAGGGGGTCTGGTATTGGAGAGAGATCGTTGTGCAGTCCGGAGTCTGCTCAAGTGGGTCGATTGATGCTGTCTTGGCAGGAAAGCACTACAATCGTGCCCTGAGAGTCCACAAGGTTGTTCTGGAGGCTCTTGAGCGGTTGCTTCTTCAGACATTCTTGAAGGAATCAACAGAAGCTTCAAATGTTCTGAACCAGCTGTCTGAAGATCTGCCAGGGTGCACAAACACATCAGCTTCAAGACACTCTCGGAAAGCCACCTGTTGTTCTCCTCTTCAGACTGTACTCGAATTTCAAGAAGGACGTTATCACAGGGAAGAAAGGGACGACAGCACAGTTCTGGTTGCAGTATGCTGAGAGAGAGTGTGGCTGATTCAGCATCTCCTCCGGGCTACAAAAGAAAAATGACTTGGACTTGTACTTGTCATGCATAGCGAAAATGTGCCCTCTGCTCTTTGTGATGGATCTCCAGAACTACTCAAGATACGCCACAGTCTATTTCCTGAGCATTCCGAATCTCAAGCACAACCATCCCTCAGCAGAAGAACTCCTGCGACATGGAGGACTCAGTGTGTCGAGATCAACAGTTCCTTCATGCAGAGTGCCAGTTGACCAAGCTATTGAGCAAACGATCAACTGCCATGCAAAGTCTGCGGGTGGGATCATAGGATTCAGCAGAAACAGTGCTGCCTACCTTCGCTGGTGCATGGCACGTCATGTCAGAGCGAGGAGCCACATTAGCAAGCGTTATAACAGTCTTAGGATTTGCAGTAAGTACACTGGGTTGTTGGCTGTTACAGGCGGGTGGTGTTCAAGGGTCAGTGCCTCCACCACCATCACCTCCATCACCACCTGACAAATCATGGGTAAAAAAAAAAAAAAAAAAACTCGATCATCTTGCAGGTTTAATAATAAAAAAAAATAGCCAGTAAGGCCATCGACTTTTTCCCTGGCATACTAGGTTCTGTCGTTAGCTGGCTTTTGTCTACTGCAAGCAAAGCAGTTGGCTTCATGGCCGAACACTTATGGACATAAGTTGTCTTAATAGTCGGTTTCTTTTTCTTTAGTAAGATAAAGACCAAGTAATCCTAGGCCAGTTAAACCAATAACAAGTGTTGTCTTTTTATATTCATGGTTATCAGCATTATTTTTTGTCTTCAATGGCCTTGGGGATTGGATGACTCATTCTTGGATAGTCAAATTGTTTGTTTGTTGTTTGTAATATTACTGGCTTAGAATTTTTTTCCAACCTTCTGTTCATTGCCTGCCACAAGGATTTCATTATTGTAGTTTATTATTGTTCCTATTTCACGTCTGAGGTCAGAAGGCAGCATCTTTAAACCAGTGCCAACAGCAAAGTCTACTTTCGATCTTGCGTATCGTAAAACATCTTGGTACGTTTTATTCTTTGAAAGCGAATCAGCTGCAGAATTAATAGGTCCTCTAAATTTGCCAAGTACTATTGTTGTGCGTCAAAGCCAGTAGAAAGATCAATTATGTTCGATCTCACTTGTGCTTGAGAACCTAGCAAACACCAAACATAAGTAGGAATAGTCAGTCGTTTATTTGTTGTATTCCTCCTTTAGTTAGACCCTCAGAAGTGTCTGAAATAAATGTTGTCCACGCTGTTTTATGCTTTTGCTCTATGGATCAACTGTGCAATGTAGAAACAAATAATGCAGGTCATTATGAATATATAATAGTTCGAAAAACTGACAACAAATGACACTTAGAACCGCATTTAGATGGGACATAAAATTTGAATTCTGAAGCTCATTTACATTTTTTTGACCGTCAAAAAAGTATCAGAAAAGCATTCAACTCTGGTCCTTTACATTTAAGTCTTACGCGAGAGGACACAGTCGGAGAGAGATCGAAATAAAGCAGTTTTGGGAACAAACAGTACATCCTCCACAGAAGGGAATCAGTTTTGAAGGACGCTTCTACAAAAATACAGTTCATTCCACGCATGAAATTAGGAGACACGTTCACAATAATATCTGAAATTTCTGTCTGAAAAGCTGTGGAGAGGAATGGTGCTTTGGGTGTCAGTGACATCCTTATACAAGGAATTCTTATTTGCTGGCAAAACTTAGAAGTTGAAAAACTATAATTTACTGTCGTCGTTCTTTACAACGGTGAGGAGATTAAGATCATTACGACCAACGACGAAATCAATATTAGTCTAAATAGAAGCAATCTCACAGATCTGAACTGGATTAATCTTATACATCTAGATCTGATAGGATTTTATTATACTGAACAAGTTTTGACAGGGAGTGTGATAAAAATAATAACTGGATTAGGATAAATTCTGTTATAAAACTATGGAGCAGTTAAACTTCATGACAAAACAACTCATTGTTCATTGATTTGTGGACAGTCGGGTTGTGGAAAAAACAATATTAATTTGTCCTCGACCTGTTCCAAATATTTTATCGTTATAATTTTGATCATATAGTAATTTTCTGCCCAACCTTAAAATGGAATCAATAATATCATGATCGAAGGTTTATATGGGCAGAAGATGACCTACATTTGATTGATCCCAGCAATAAACCGAGTTGGTGTTCAGAATACTTTTA
>JADBJO010029369.1:0-2500 GCA_016801955.1 Conus betulinus
GCGAGTGAATCGTATTACGGGGTGGCCTCTCCATCAATATACAATTTTCCTACATTTGCCCGGGGCCAGGTTTGTTGTTATCACGTCGAGGAGCGGGCGGTGGGGCTTCTCATACTTGCCCTTGCAAAAGGCTGTGTTGTTTTGCGCATTGAGGTCAGGGGTAATCGCCCGCTATGTTGCTGTTTTGTTGCCTTCTGGTTAACCGTATGAGTGCGCTGGCTAAGCATTGTCAGCTGGAAAAGTTTCCAGTTGAAGAACGTGGCTCTGTCTCTGTTCTTTCTGTCTGTCTTGTCCTGGTCTGTTGCTCTCCGTGATCTGTGTCTCTTCTGTCGTGCTCTCTTTTGTTCTTCTCTCTCTTATCTCTACTCTCTCATCTTTCCTCTCTCATCTCTCTCTCCTCTCTTCTGTTCCCTTCTCTCCCTTCCCTTCCCCTCTCCTCGTCTCTCCTCCTCTCCTCCATTCACCTCCCACTCAAACTCTCCACTCTCTCATCAACAAATCCAAACACCGCCCTCTCCACAACCTCTGTCTCATCGTCTCCTCTTACCCTCAATCCTAATTGTCCTCACCTCTCCCTCGGTCAATCGTCCTCCTCCTCTCCCGTTATTTATCATCGAACGCAATCCCGTCTCTTACTTGCCTACTGCTCCCTCTATATTCCCCCTCCGGTCATTTCGTCCTCTTAGCGAATGTCTCTGCCAGTACCTGAAAGAACTGACAATCTATCTCTCTCGTCGGGATGGGGAAAAGATCAATCGATCACGTGCTCAGAAAGAGAAGAGAGCTCGATCATTCCTCACCATGACCATCTCTACAGTCTCGCAAAAACCTCCATCCTACTGCCTCTCGCGCGATTCATGTCCTCGGTGCTCGTGTCTTTTCCCCTCTCTTAAGTGTGCTCTCTCTCGGTCTCATCCGTTCACCCTCCTCTCCCTTACGCTCTCGCACTCTCCTATCTCCTCTCCTCTCCTCTCCTACTTCTCCTCTCCTATTGAGAAATTCTAAAAGAATATACGAAAATCTGCCTTACCAAGATGAATGAAATTGACAAAATAGGGGCCCCCAGTAGTAGATCAGAAAGGTATAAGAGGCTACAACTTCTGCAAAGTTGCAAAATGGACAAAAAAGAAGAATGTAGTTCCTCTCTCGAAAGTGATCCCCGGAAACATCCGCCTGAATGTCTCAAGGAAAGCAGGACCAAAAACCCGGAAAAAGTCAGTGTTCGTTACGATACTTGAACTATCAATGGATGTTGAACAAACTGTAGTATTAGGGGAATGATTATCCTGTTAGGGTGATCGCGAGAAAACACAAAAAGTCACACTCGCACGCCGCGACGCGCAACCCAAACAACCACGAATTACACCGGAAATCACCACGGCAAGCAAAACTAACGGCCCACTACACCCATTTCACACCACGCGCACTGACACAGACAGTACAGACAGACAGACACACATGCTCATCACACTCGCACACCGCAATGGGCGTCGACCTCAAACACAACGACGCATAGCATAACGAAATCTAAACACACACACACCCTCAAACACACCCTTCACACTCACCAAAGCACCAACAATCACACACCACTCACTCACACAAAACACTATATGGCGCAACTGACAGAACTCTCGCTTTGGCGTGTGTCACCCCACGGACAGAGAGGGGTAACGCGAACAATGCGTCCCCCTGCTGTCGATGACGCCCATTGATCTCTAGTTCGACATGTCAGCGTGCCACGTGCCCCGTGTCGCCTGTCCGTGCATTGGTAGGTGGACATTGAAAAAAAAGAAAAAAAATCCAACTTACATAAAACAATAATTTGTCTTTCCAGAATCAAGATCCCCAACAGGATACCTTTTCTTTTAGGCTTCATCAAAACCTTCCCAGGCAATCCAAATATAGCACATCCTCTGGTTTCCCGGAAAACCCGTGGCTTTTCCAAAACGAGTGGTTTCTGAAAACCTTGCCAGATGTGACGTCATACTGTTGATGGTCGTGGACGATTTGTTTTTTGTGTTGTTTTGTTATGTGTTTGTGTGTGTTCCGGGGAGAAAAAAAAAGTAAGAGTGAGTTCGAACAGATCTCCTCTTCAACCTTTATCTTTCGAAGACAACACCTGTTTTGTTGGCATTGAAGAATACTTGGGTTTCAAACGAAAAGAAGCTAAATTAGAAGCGAAGTCATTCAACAATATGTATGTCAAGCTGCTGATTCATGCACAAATATTTACACATGCATGAAACACCAGGTTTTAAAAGTTCATTTCCCCCAGTATCTCCTCTTCTCCCATTTTCATACACAGCACTGGTGGGGTTTATTATTCCGTCTGTTCACAGATCATAGTTCACTTTATATTTCTCCTGGGGTCAGTTCATCACAAATATCGGTACCTTCATTCCTCTTCATCCAATCACAAACGTCTATGGTGGACAGCATACATGTTTCCACCTACCCTTTTTGCTTGGTTTCCCCAGAGCATAACTCTATGGCGATC
>JADBJO010029369.1:7500-19125 GCA_016801955.1 Conus betulinus
AGCAGTCAATGTCAAGTCGTCAAGAGGCAACCCACCGGAGGAGACTCTGCACTGCTGCCGAGATACTTTGGTAGTGTTCTGTGGCGCCTGTTCTGATCCAACATACGCAGAACACCACCTACTAAGCCCCCTACAGACGATAATAATTGCTTAGTCTAGGAGCAGGCGTAAGCGAGCTTTCCCTCTGGAGGACGCACCCACGTCCGTCCAGTGACGGCCCCTATGGACTCCTCGCCAATACCGTTGACCCCGACGGAATCAAAACAAAGCCGCAGACGTGGAGAGGACATTGAAACTGAGGGTCACCATGAGAGCAGGGCATGAAACCACAGACTTTGAGACTTTTTTTTATACGATGAGGACCATGATGAAGATGACGCTACGGATTTCCGTTCCGGTCAGAGATTGCATGACAGGGCTGTACTCTACGCTCACTTTCATAACACATCCAGGCGTCAACCAGGCCCGAGAGATACAGACACCTGCAGTGTTGGTCAGGAAATTTGAGCAACACTCTCAGAGACATATACATTAAGTGTATGAAACTCGGACTGTAGCAAATTCAGCTCTGGGTAGGAGCCGGTCGTGGCTGAAAAATCCCACAAGGCTCCGATGGGAATGGAACCTACGACCTCCCAGACGGGAGTCCGCAACGCTGACCACGTCGCAACGGCGGCTGGTGTGTTTGATGTTTCAATCTTGGATGGCAATCTTTGGGTGACATGCCCATTTTACGGGTGGTCTACATCAGTTGTACAGAAAAAGACTCAGCGCTGTATATGAGCATCAGACACAACTGGAAAAGACTTCAGCTGTGAAAGTTCAGTCCGAATCTAGTTGTAACATGTCTCTACCTCGTCTGTCCTTCAACATCTTTTTCTTTACATCACTTTCAACTGTGGCTCGTCATGAATCATGCTGAATTTGAACTGAAATACATGCCACTAATTTCTGCCGTTCCATGTTTGTCCTCATGCCATTGATCACATACTTTGTTTATACTGTGTGTTGTACCAATAGATGTGATGCCCATGTAGATTAGACCACCAGATCAGACAAGTGAAATGTACTCCTCGTTGAGAATCAAAACTCTGTGTATGTGTGTGTGTGTGTGTGTGTGTGTGTGTGTGTGTGTGTGTGTGTGTGTGTGTGTGTGTGTGTGTGTGTGTGTGTACGTGCGTGCTTGCTTGCTTGCTAGCTTGCTTAGATGGATGTAGAATATTCAAGTTCTCATATTTGGTACTCCAGTATTTTCAAACATATTCCAATATTTTCAAACCTATTCCGATTCCCTCCAAAACAGTGGTGAAACAACACGTAGCAGTCAGTGAGTCGGTCATGTCTTTTTTTCCACCACGCTAACATTTCCTTTGGAACTGTCAGCAATTTCTTTTATCTTTTTTTTCCAGATTCTTCTTACAGGATTCCATAGCATACCACATTCTGTAATCATCTGAGTAGTTTCCTTGATTTTTTTTTTTTCAGCAAAGTGTATGAATGTATTGTTGTATTTAGGCGTGCATCTCAGTTTTATAGGCCTAAAGGCCAATACCTCTACAGCAGAAGCCGCTTATAACACATCACCGGGGACATCTACAATAGAAGCCGCTGATAACACATCACCGAAGCCGCTTATAACGCATCACCGGGGACATCTACAGTAGAAGCCGCTTATAACATATCACCGGTGACATTCAAAATTGCTTCGTTATATGCGGCTTTCCTTAAAAACCAACGCGTCGGTTATAATAACATGTCTGTCAGGTTGCTTCGTTATGTCCGGCGTGACCTCTCTCTCTCTCTCTCTCTCTCTCTCTCTCTCTCTCTCTCTCTCTCTCTTCTCTCTCTCTCTCTCTCTCTCTCTCTCTCTCTCCCCCTTACCCCACCCCACCCCACACATATACACGTAGAAATGAACAAGTAACACAGATGAATGAATGGCGGCGCAGGAAGATCTCTACCTCGGACACAGATGGGAAATAATCATCTGACAGGAACGGCCCCCAGCGGAGGGTGAATGGGACAATTGTTGATGGCCTTGCTCATGTCCAGTGTGTTCAGCAGCACCACACGATCTCTCAGCCCCCGAAACTCCTGCTTCAACACACGGAGGCTGCGATCCGCGAAGAAGTCTCCCAGCGAGGGGAATCTCTGCCCGTCCATAGCATGCGGCCCGAGAAGGAAGACCTTGACCTTGCTGTTGCGGGCGAGGAGGTCGCGGACACCGCGTGCCGCGTCCCGCACGTGCTGCGCGTAGACGTAGGTGTGCACCTGAGAGAAGTGGGTGTACAAATGGATCACAATGACGTATTTTCCAGTGTCTGGTAGAGCGCTGAGGATGCGTCTCGGCGATATCTTGACTCGGGCATCGCTCCACCGGGCTTGGCCGGTAAAGAAAGGGTAGGCGTGGGGGGGTGCCAAGTAAGCCGCGTGTTGTGTTGGGCACAGCGGAAGGTGATTGGCACGTGGAGGTTGTTGTTGAGGATACGGGACCGTTTGTGGGCGGGCACGGCGGGCAGCGTGTCCAACCCTGCAGGCAATCTACGGTCTGCAAAGGAGAAACACTGGCACGGTTTGTGGCGTGGCTTGAAACACATTTCTAATCACACAACACTGCACATCAGTCAACAATATGAACAGCCACAAACAGCAGTACCAAGCTAAAAGCGCCACAGTCCATACAGTCCTTCGAATGAGACTATGGACCGAGGTTCCGTCAGTGATCGCAGGCATAACCATCACCAGCTTTCGGATGAAAAGGCCAGTTTTGGCCGTTGGTATGGATGACACGTTACACATAGCATGTACCTTCTCCGAAGTTGGGAGTATGGCTGCCTTAGTGGCGGAATTAAAAAAAAAAACGGTCATACACACACAAAACTCCACTCCCTTTGCTGGGTAGATGGGATTATCCAAGCCTGTCTATGTAGGGAGTGTCCGCAGCAGTATCAGCCTGTGTTCGCAGAAAGAAAGAAAGGAGATCAAAACTTCCAATGAACAAACAAATACATCAATACATAAACACAATAAGTAAATTAACAATGGAGAATGTAAAAAGGAACAATGCCAGATATTTGTTTATTCTGTTGTTCGTACTCCTGTGTGTGCCAGATATTTGTTTGTTCTGTTGTTCGTACTCCTGTGTCATTTATTTACTTACCTATCTTGAGTCGTTTAAGTGAACCATTCTTTGTTGTCACACTAATTTTTTTTTTTTTTTTTTTTTGCGGTGGTGTTTTTTTCTTCTTATTCCTTGCTCTAGCAATGCATTCTCAAGATGGTGAAATAGGATGGAGAGGAGAGGAGGGACGGGGAGCGTGTGGAGGGGAAAGGCGAGGCAAAAGGCTAAGAGAGGGGGTGGGGGCGGCGATAGGGGTCTTCGACAGCTCATCGAAAAGAACAATTAAAAGGACAATGACAATTAACACGACATGCGGCAAGGCCTGAAGATGTGACAGACAGGATAGAGCCCACACGACAGCCGACTCGAACCCACCCTTCGTGCATTGGAGTCCCCGATGGCGAAGAAGTGAGTGTCCCGCAGACAGTCCCAAGACGACAGGACCGCTAGGCTGCGGCAAGGGGCAGCCCGCCAGAGGGCGCCACGTCTTTCCTTCCCAGTATCCCCTTCGCGCGTGATCTTCCCACGTCTCTTCCGGCTTCAACGGCCTGCACGTCTGATTGGAAACCCGTTTCAGGTCTCGTGGTTCTGCCGTCGGAAAGGTCCAAAACATCACTGAATGAGGAGCTGGGTGTGGTTCTCTTCAGAAATGGAAATGCCAAAACCCTCATCTGTCGTTGTTATGGATATTCCCTTCCCTCTCCTATCCCCATTTCCTTCCTCCTCCATCTCTCTCTCTCTCTCTCTCTCTCTCTCTCTCTCTCTCCTCTCTCTCTCTCTCTCTCTCTCTCGTCATACCCCATCTCATTAGTACTTTAATGAATAGTTTGCTTATCATTGTAGATTTAGATTACAATGTTGCTGTGTTGAATTGTCAGGATGAATATTATGTGTTGAAATAACGCATGCATGACAAGGACAGACTGTAAGACTAGGCTTTGGCCTGAAATTTTCATCCTTGCGTATTAAAGATCACTCACTCAATCTCTCTCTCTCTCTCTCTTCTCTCTCTCTCCCATATACATAATACATATATAATATACATATATACATTCCAATCATTCCATATGTGTGTGTGTGTGTGTGTGTGTGTGTGTGTGTGTGTGTGTGTGTGTGTGTGTGTGTGTGTGTGTGGTGTGGAATGACTGCAAATTATAAAATGTTCTTGAGAATATTCAAACAAAGAATGATAGACTGTTTTCAACAGGCATAGGAATCCAAGATTAAGTATAATGACAGATTTGTTTATTTTATTGCTCTTTCAAATGACTTCCACACCATGAACAATACTTATCAATAATAACCACTAACAAATTTAGATCAGCACTCACCGGATTCAGATTAGGCATAAATGATTTAAAGATGTATAGTGAGGGCAGTGCTTCTCTGGGTCCTCCCCAGCACCTTCGGTGTTGTTCTTTTTCTTCTTTGCCTTAACTAGGCTGACCCTGGAAAAAGGTCCAGTGACGGTGAGGAAAGACCCACTGACCACAGGGAAAGTCCTGTTGACAGTGGTAAACTACTAGCTAGGCTGACCCTGGAGAAAGGTCCAGTGATGGTGAGGAAAGACCCACTGACCACAGGGAAAGGAAAGTCCTGTTGACAGTGGTAAAGACTACAACTTTGGATTCTCTCTTGAGGGCACATAAGACCGTATGGCGAAAGCTTGGCTGTGTCTGGAGTGGCACTGTCTTCATCTGTCCGTGGCAGGGGGTTGGGTCTGTGGGGTGTGCTCGACAGCTGGAGGGTGGTGTTTTTCGACGGTGGGCTCTGCAGTCATGAAATACGGGCTGGTACACCCATCGGGACGCTACTTTAAGGCTGTTTATGAGTTGCATCCTGTAGTCTGATTTACCTCTGTTGTGGAGTGAATAGTTATGAATAATAATAATAATAATAATATATATAATACTTATATAGCGCATTTCCTGTTATACAACTCAATGAGCTTACATTCACCATTTGTACTTATTCATACAATATTCATGCACACAGCAAAAGGAAAATACACAATGGCAAACGCACCTACATGCATAAACTGCCTCACTGGACTAGTTGTGGAGGAATTTAGGAGAGATCTAGTCATCTACAGAAGAGAATAGGCTTTTTTGAAGAGGTAAGTTTTGAGTTGAGATTTAAAAGAAGGAAGAGTAGGCTGATTACGAAGGTATTCAGGGAGGGAGTTCCAAATAGAAGGTGCTCTAAAACTGAAGGCTCTTTCGCCAACAGATTTCAGAGAACGCTTTGGGATTTTCAAAAGTTTTTGTGAAGAAGAGCGAAGGGTACGAGAGCTTTGGTAGATGCAGAGAGAAAAAGAGAGATAGTGAGGAAGAGATTCACTGAAGTGGCGGAAAGCAAGAACTGCCAGTTTTAAATTGCCACTGATACTGTATGGGAAGCCAGTGCAGTTCGATCAGCATGGGAGTGATGTGCTCATACTTCCTCCTCTTCAGAACAAGTCGTGCAGCGCTATGTTGGACTCTCTGCAGCCGAGCAATCTGTTCTGCGGGAAGCCCAGCATAAACAGAGTCGCAGCAGTCCAGTCTTGACATCACCGTGGCACAGACTAGCCTGACAGCTACTTCCCTGAATATAAAGCGTAGGATGGAAGCGATACGTCTCAGCTCTAAAAAGGATGAGCGACAGACTACAGATATTTGATTCTGCATGGTCAGACACTGATCAATGGTAACACCAAGGTATTTGACAGAGTTATTGAAAGGCAATTCAGTGCCATCAACAACCATTGACTATGACTCAACAAGTTTGAGGCAGGAGGAGGTTCCAACGGGCATGACTTCAGTCTTTTCACAATTTAATTTAAGCTTATTACTTGTCATCCATTCCTGCACACTGTTGATACACCGAGACACTCCAGATTGAACAGAAACAAACTCATCAGGTGTGCCACTCTTAGAAAGCTCTGTGTCATCAGCATACTTGTGAAAATCACAATCATGGTCCGAGATAACACCCGACAAGGGCTGTGAGTACAATGTAAACAACACTGGGCCCAATACTGACCCCTGTGGTACTCCATACAAAAGAGGTGACAAAGTAGACCTTACACCACCCACAACCACCGCCTGCGACCTATCTCTGATGTATGATTCGAACCACTGGAGAACTATCCCATCAACACCAAAAGTGACCCTAAGCCTTTCAAGTAAAGTAGTGTGATCTAGCGTATCAAAGGCAGCACTCAGATCAAGCAAGGCTACGAGAGAAACAAGTTTACTGTCGGATTTGCACAGTAAACAGTCAAGTACGCTCAATACAGCAGTCTCAGTGCTATGATTATGTCCCTTGATATCTTAATGGAGTGTCCTGCGCGTGCCTGTACCTATCGTCAACACAGCGCAGGCCTGCAAGGGTGGTACAGGACTGCTCTAAAGGCAAGTGAGGGCAGTGCTTCTCTGGGTCCTCCCCAGCACCTTCGGGTGTTTCTTTTTCTTCGACGCTACAAGAAAAATGATTCTGAGGATATGCAGTGCCCATTTTGCTGGAACAGTGAAGATGGGCTACATTTTTTCTTTCGATGCGAAGCTTACGTATTACTAGAGATAAATATATATCAAAGCATTTAGAGGTAACTGCTCAACCGAGGTAAAGTGTCAACATTTCTTGTGTAGTCAGGAAATCAGAGTCATTCGTGATGTAGCTATGTATTTGTTTATGCACTGAGACACAGGGAAGAACATATTATTGCTACAAAATTTGATTCCTATCATTTGGATAGCCACTACACTGTTTACGTGTACCTATGTTTTACAGGTTGGAGGCCTAACATTAAAACGTTGTCATTCTCTCTCTCTCTCTCTCTCTCTCTCCTCTCTCTCTCTCTCTACTCTCTCTCTCTCTCTCTCTCATATCAAGAGATAAGTTGACAGCATTTTTGCGTACGACGTGCGTGATCTAATATTTATGATATATACCATGGATACTTAGCGCCTGTTCTCGGCTAGAGACCAAACTCTAAGCGTTTTACAGTCCACAGTCGTTTACACAACGGGATGCCTACCTGGGTAGTGCCGACTGAAGAGCTGCTAGCCAGCGCTTCATTCAGTCGTTTCTCGTGTCATCTAGTCTATATCATGCAATATCGTTCATTCAATTTCCTTCATTTCTTTCCATTTCTTACGTAGGGGCATGCTATGTGTAACGTGTCATATATACCAGCGGTCAAACTGGCCTTCTCTTCCGAAAGTTGGTGATGGGATGTGACGTGTGTGCAAGATGTTATGCGTACGTTCACATACGGAACCTCGGTTTATAGGGCCTAATCTCATTCGAAGGACTGTATGGGAAATGGAGTCAGAGCCAGTGTTAACTCCGAGGGAAAAATCCGCTAGTACCGAAACGGGCCCGGCGGAGTTTCGAACCCGCAACCCCAGGATCACCAAGATTGCGAGTCCGGCGCTCTATTTGTAAAATCTTATAGCTTGGTATATATTCTAATTCGCTAACCGCTAATTTTTGGCACAGAATATTCTCCTTAAGTTTTTCTTTTCTTTCCCCGATTTATTTTCTCGTTTCCTTCCCGATTTACACTTCAATAGAATTTTCGTGTGTAGACCAACATTTCACTGAAGTTCAGAATTTTTGTGTTAGACCAACATTTCACTGAAGATCAGAATTTTTGTGTTTAGACGAACATTTCAATGAAGTTCAGAACCTGAGAGAGATTCAGATCAAGTCTTTGCCCAACATTTTTTTTTTAACTCTTGTGAAAGCGTAATATTTTAAAAAAATGCCTGGGCATAACTTCTGAGCGTAAATATGAAGATGATTCGAATGAATTTTCTCCTAATAAGAAATGGTCGGTTAGAAAAGAGGTGCAGCTTCTCTCTTCGGTAGAGACTGAGTTCTTCTCCGCTGCAGCTCCGATGAAATGCTACTTCAGGATCAAGGACGGGTAAACCTCATGAGAAGCAAATCCATTGTCCAGCAAGAGATTTGTAAATCTGAGTGAAAGTTCCATTCTCAAAAACGATTTTTAAATGTTAGTAACAGCGCACCGTAGACAAACGAATCACAAAGCAAAACACCACGCGTTTCGACCTCTTAGGCCTTCTTTAGGCAAGATACAAAACACCTATGACAACGAAAATGAACGAGCAATCACTTATCTTCATCCACTTTAGCACAAGATTGGCGTTAATTCAACGCCTATCATTCAACGCCTATCTTTGTCTACGTTTGTCTACGGGTTTTTTTTTTTTTTTAAACGGTGCGCTATTACTAACACTTATTTTTTTTTTTCCACCTGCAGCAGTCGCCTCACGTTGCAACTAGATATCAAAAAGTGTTTTTTCTGATGGCCAATTTCAGTTGCTGGCTCGGAATGAGGTTTTCAGCATGATTTAAACGTAATAAATGGATTTTTTTTTTTCGTTCAAAGCTCTGTTGGTATAAAAGGAATACTATATCTATTAAAATTCTGTAATCTAATCTATAATGTTTCTACCACAGCCATGTACATGTCAGTGAAATAATGTTTTTAACGCCCCCCCCCCCCCCCCCCCCCCCCCCCCCCCCCCCCCCCCCCGTGCATTTAATAAATAATACTTTTGTATACCTACAATGGAATTGTTACTAACATAGTCCTGTGCCTGGAACAGAATTATGTTACTATATATAGATAGTCCTGTACCTACAATGGAATCATGTTATAGTCCTGTACCTACAATGGAATTATGTTTCTAGCATAGTCCTGTACCTACAATGCAATTATGTTAAAGTCCTGTACCTACAATGGAATTATGTTATAGTCTTGTACTACAATGGAATTATGTTATAGTCCTGTACCTACAATAGAATTATGTTAGTCTTGTACCTACAATGGAATTATATTTTATAGTCCTGTACCTACAATGGAATTATGTTTCTAACATAGTCCTGTACCTACAATGGAATTATGTTTCTAACACAGTCCTGTACCTACAATGGAATTATGTTTCTAACATAGTCCCTGTACCTATATGGAATTATGTTTCTAACATAGTCCTGTACCTACAATGGAATTATGTTTCTAACATAGTCCTGTACCTACAATGGGAATTATGTTATAGTGCTGTACCTACAATGGAATTATGTTATAGTCCTGTACCTACAATGGAATTATGTTAGTAGCATAGTCCTGTACCTACAATGGAATTATATTACTAGCATAGTCTTGTACCTACAATGGAATTATGTTACTAGCATAGTCCTGTACCTACAATGGAACTATGTTACTAGCATAGTCCTGTACCCTACAATGGAATTACGTTACTAGCATAGTCCTGTACCTACCATGGAATCATGTTAAAGTCCTGTACCTACAATGCAATTATGTTTACTAGCATAGTCCTGTACCTACAATGGAATTATGTTTAGTAGCATAGTCCTGTACCTACAATGGAATTATGTTATAGTCCTGTACCTACCATAGTCCTGTACCTACAATGGAATTATGTTATAATCCTGTACCTACAATGGAATTATGTTACTAGCGTAGTCCTGTACCTACAATGGAATTATGTTTCTAGCATAGTCCTGTACCTACAATGGAATTATGTTACTATGTATAGATAGTCCTGTACCTACAATGGAATTATGTTATAGTCCTGTACCTACAATGGAATTATGTACTATGTATAGATAGTCCTGTACCTAAAATGGAATTATGTTATAGTCCTGTACCTACAATGGAATTATGTTACTAGCATAGTCCTGTAGCTACAATGGAATTATGTTACTAGCAAAGTCCTGTACCTACAATGGAATCATGTTATAGTCCTGTACCTACAATGGAATTATGTTACTATGTATAGATAGTCCTGTACCTACAATGGAATTATGTTACGTTACTATGTATAGATAGTCCTGTACCTACAATGGAATTATGTTACTATGTATAGATAGTCCTGTACCTACAATGGATTATGTTTCTAGCATAGTTCTGTACCTACAATGGAATTATGTTATAGTCCTGTACCTACAATGGAATTATGTTATAGTCCTGTACCTACTAGCACAGTCCTGTACCTACAATGGAATTATGTTACTAGCACAGTCCTGTACATACAATGGAATTATGTTACTAGCACAGTCTTGTACCTACAATGGAATTATGTTTACTAGCATAGTCCTGTACATACAATGGAATTATGTTATAGTCCTGTACCTACAATGGAATTATGTTACTATGTATAGATTAGTTCCTGTACCTACAATGGAATTATATTATATCCTGTACCTACAGTGGAATTATGTTCCTAGCACAGTTCTGTACCTACATGGAATTATGTTACTAGCATAGTTCTTGTACCCACAATGGAATTATGTACTAGCATAGTCCTGTACCTACCATGGAATTATGTTATAGTACTGTACCTACAATAGAATTATGTTACTAGCATAGTCCCTGTACCTACAATGGAAGTATGTTACTAGCATAGTCCTGTACCTACAATGGAATTATGTTATAGTCCTGTACCTGCAATGGAATTATGTTATGGTCCGTACCTACACTGGAATTATGTTACTAGCACATCCCTGTAGCTACAATGGAATTATGTTTCTAGCATAATCCTGTACCTACAATGGAATCATGTTACTAGCTTATTCTTGTACCTACAACAGAATTATGTTTCCAGCTCAATCTTGTACATGAAATGGAATAACATTTCTCAAAAAATATTTCTAACACAGCCCTCCCCCCCCTCTCTCTCTCTCTCTCTCCTCTCTTCTGTGTGTGTGTGTGTGTGTGGTGTGTGTGTGTGTGTGTGTGTGTGTGTGTGTGTGTGTGTGTGTGTGTGTGTGCGTGCGCACGCGCGCACTTGCATGCTTGCTTGGCATTGTGGTTTGTAAGTTATTTATAACGTTTCAAAATTTCAAAAATGGAGCGACTGATGGCGGAGAACGAAGCAAAATTTAGAAAGAGTGGGTGTTAGTTGCCGCCGAGGACATTGACGAACAAAGTACAGGACAAGACACGATGCATTTCGACCGCTTGGGTCTTCTTCAAGTGAAAAAAAAAAAAAAAAGGATCACATTTAACATTTAGGACAGTACAAATAAAGAACGAGAGAGACTTTATCTGAGGTCCATGTGGTATGCTGTGAAGAATCGTGTTAAAGTGATAAATATCACGGTGAAGAAAATAGAGGGCTTGTTGGGGGAGTGTTGTGGGTTTTTTTTTGTTTGTTTGTTTGTTTGTTTTGTTTTTGTTTTTGGTTTTTTCTTTTGTGTTCATGGCAAATGATCCATAGCACACCTCAGTTGGTTAATGTAGATCAGCAGCCATGGCTCAGCCAGCGCCAGTTAAATGGTGACATCTAGCAGAGGACATCCCCCATGGAATGTTTTTACCACCGGAGAAAAAGCGGTGGCCCTTGTTTATTGCTTGCTGTGTGATCCTTAAATTGAAGATATGCATATGCTATCAGGTGATCTTAAACTGAAGAAGGGCATTTTTATCTATCAGGTGATCTTGAACTGAAGAAGGGCAGTTTATCTAT
>JADBJO010029370.1:0-19125 GCA_016801955.1 Conus betulinus
GCTTTGTTTCTTTTTTTCCACAGTATTTTCTGTTGTTCTCATTTTTTGTGGTTACTATTACGGTCATGAGTTCTAATGTGTTACTATCCTTGTATGATATTATTAGAAAAAATACTCTGTCTGTGTGTGTGTGTGTGTGTGTGTGTGTGTGTGTGTGTGTACATTTGTATACTTTCATAGCTGCATTTGTCCATCAAGCGCAACAACAAAAAAATGCCACCAGAGCCCGTGACACAGAGCAAGGGCTATTACAGTATCTACAGGTGAGACAAAGCTTTAAACGTATACTTCACGAATTTGTTCTGTGTTGTTGTGACAGTACCATGAACCATGTTTAGGGAGGTGGGGGAGGGGGTGTCATAAAGTAACCGTTAGTGTGTTCGCCTATGGAGCTAACAATCATGAGTTCGAACCACTCTTGATGTCAGATTTTGCGGTGTCAAAATATTCTCTGCCCACCCAGCTTAATCGGGTACCTAAAATAAGGCAAGGAAATGTAACAAGGTGACAGAAGAGCTGCAATTCGCAGCCGTCAAGCAAAGCTGAAGGTACCATTAAATTCATCCTGCAAGATAACTGACAATGCGTGATGTCTCGGGAGATATGGTTGTGAGATCAGTCTAGCTTAAACTAAAGACTGGCAGAAAATAGAACATTCCTGCTGTCAAAGGAAATAACAGGACACAAACCAACCTAGACGGAGACTGAGAATAACAGAAATAGTTATGGTCAGGGGCAATATGGAACGCAAAGAGAGACATACTAGGCAGGTGTTGAACAAAGAAAGGCGTGCCATGGGAGTCCAGCAAGGCCAACAGGGCAAAGAACTATGTAGAAAGACACGCCCCAAAAGAATTCTCAGCTGGAATGAAACATGGCATATAACACGTCCTGCAATCCGCTACATTCCAGATCTGCATATGACTGATCTTGAATTCAAACAAAGTCATAATTTATGAGAGAAATCAGATCAGCCTTCGTGCTCACTCTGGCGGGAAGGATAAACGATGGGACCTGTCTTGACTTCAAGCAAAGTAACGTTAACCGACGGATAGTACACACGGACACACACATAACCTACTGACTAAGAAGACTGCTTACACGGTTGGTACTCCTAGGGAACACAACGCGTATAGAAGCTCGAGCAACGAGTTTCTACACTAACGGGCCGCAAACCATGGTCTGGAGCAGCTGCAACATCAAGAGAATGCAAGCGGGATTTACTGGATGGAGTGGATGACCTTTCATATAAGATACCTCTACTGCTCATCAGAAACAGTGGCATGTGACAAGGTACTCTTTTACTCGTTTAGATTCACTGAAATAAACAATTTCGATTGACCGCACCGTGTCACACGAAGCATAGAAGAACAATTTCGCATTCAGTAGACTGAGAAGCATGCTAGTATGGCCATCAGCTTGAAAGAGTTTTCGATTCCAAGCCCAACGTCCTCGCAATAGGGGCTGGAGCAAAGGGTTTGTAGGCTCACCAATCTAGGGTCTCGTTGCACAGCTCACGATGTCTGGCTTGAAAAAGCACCAGGAAAGACAGAGGCATTTGAACAGAGTTCTTGCTGGTTCTGGTCAAGGAAGTGCTAAAGCAAACTTCATAAGAATTAAATTTCGCATCTAGGGACAGGAGTCCAAATAGCGATGTGGTAAGACACCAGGGTGAATAGGCAACGCCTTCAGATGTTCTACCATCCAGAAGCTGCTGGTTTGAATCGCGGCAACACCAAGGAAAAATACCGACAGGTGAAGGGCATTTATGAGTAATGACCTAGTTGTGCCTGGCCCTTTTTCAGTGCAAGGAGTTCAGGGCCGAATCGATTGTCTGAGGGTGGGAGAGGGATGGGTTCCCACTAAAGACTTACTGTTACCAAGCTCTCCTTATGTTTTTTTCCCAGGTTTGTGAAACATTCTTCTAGCATTTGAAGACACACCTCAGCAGTCTGTAGAATGATTAAGGGTTAGCTGGGTACCCTACACCCTGGTACATTTCTGTACCCGTTTAAAATCATGCCATGGTGTAATAATTTAAGTTCAAAACCAGCAGTGAACAGCTCTGCTAACAAAACATATTTTGCGGAATCTAGCTTCCGATGAACAAATGTTACACACTTTTCGAGCTTTTTTTTGTACTTACAATAGTCATTCATTTCTTTCAGTGACAGAAGTTTACTGTCTACTGTTACTGGTAGAGATGTTGGAAGTGGTCTGAATACTTTTCCTGTTCCTTTGTTTCTTTGAGTTGTGATAACTGGCACACAAGCTGCATATTGTCTTCTGCCACCCGCATCCATAGATTTTCTACATCTTAACCTAGTGCCTCTAGTTTCCTTGACTGCAGCATGAAGTGGTATTCAATACTGTGAAGACGACATCAAAGGATTTACGGTCATCACACACAATGGATACGATACCGCACTGCCAGAAACGGAGCCACCATAACACCGTAAACACCATCACACTAATACGCATTCGAGTCATTTCTTCAAGTGCACTGCGATACAATAAATGAAGTAGCACTGCACAACATATTTCAGGCCTATTTGCTAGCAATTAATTCAGTGTGTGAACTTTAAAAACTTTAAAAGTCTAGCTTCCTGGGGGACTTTTTTCGTTTTTCTGACAGTGTGTTGAATGTATACATGAAAGGGTTTGCTGCAGAGTTTAATGGTAAAACGAATATAGCCAGGACCACATTCACTTCTGCAGAAATTGAAGTACCTGCTGATACCAAAGCACCACAGATTCCAATGGGCGCCCAGCACATGAAATCAGTCATTGCCACAGTAATTAATCGTCTGGCTATGGTCATATCCTGTGATATCTTTGTTGTGTTGATTTTTTAAGGCATTGTTTTGTACTGACCAATAGACAAGGACTTGACCAGTAAAGACCAATAAGAAAATAAAACAGTTAAAGATGATTAAAATACTTAAAGAATTTTTTTTTTTGCCTTTGAATTCATGCCTCATTGTTGGCAGTGGAATACAAACGCCTGTCTGACTGTAAAATTCCCAGTGTGATGTAAATGGTAGCAATGTATCATTGCTAGAGACCAACCCAATATCCAAGTCAACAGACATGCCACTCCTGCTGAGTCTCTCTGAAATCGTAAAGTGCTAAAAGGAAAATGAAGAACAATGAAGCGGTCCAGTGTGATAAGCCAGATAATCAGAGCTGACACTTCACTGGACAACAGAGAGAGAAAACCTGCTGCTTTACAGGTGGCACTCGTTTTCCATTTGTCATCATAATGGAAATATCTGCCACGGAATCGTTCATCAGCCTCCCCAAGGATAGCAATGTAAACACCCATGAGAAAGTCAGCCATGGTGAGGCTGGTGACAAAACACACTAAACCCAGTCGTAGAAAGTCATGGTCTTTTTAAACAGACGTATACACAAACAGAAAAGGTTACCAGTCAAGGACAGGCAGCTGATAAGCCATAAAAACACACGATATGTCCATGATGGCACTAAATCTTCACACGTTGAAATCTCATCTTTTGGAGAAATGCATGATGCCTTATCAAAGTAACTGGGTAGTATTTCATTACAACAGAGTCTGTAATTGTTTGTTGATATGACCCGTAAATGAGATAGCTCCTTGAATAAATCAAGAGGAAACGTTTTCACTGGACTGCCATCCATATGTAGTTCTCGTAAGTATTGTAGAGACTTGAAAACCACCTGGGCTGATAGTATGGACAAAAGTAAAAGTCACATTCAGTTTCAACAGGTTGGGAAAGACTGAAAATACTTTCGGTTTGAGTTCTGTCAAAAATGTGTAAGAGAGATCCACTACAGTGAAAGAATGTTGCAGAGAAGCAGAAGAAGGATCTATGCAGAGTAAAGTTAGTGGGTTGTAGGATAGGGACAGTGCCTGAAGATTTATGGAGCTTACAAAACTGGTTACATTGATGTAGTGAAAGTTATTGCCATTAAGGTAAAGAATCCTTAGATTCGGCATGTTGAGCTTAGGCATGAAGATAAGTGAACAGTTGGCAAGAATCAGCTTGAAGAGGCGAACATGATTATTTACATCAGACAGTGTCATACCTGAACCAGTTGCATCCAGGTAGCGGAGATGAGGGAAAGGTGCAGTGGAGAAAGGCTTAAAACACAGGAAGGTGTGGCCTTGACACTGGCAATCTACCGGACAGGTCAAACCACAAACAAACTCATCATCACGCATTGGGCAGTGAGGCCAGCTATCACACAGGTGGTCACTGTGGACACAGATGGTTGACATTCTACACCTGAAAAAATCCGGGACACTTCAGACCTTCACATCCCTGTTCGTCCTGTTGGTCATGACAGTCGTATATTCCATTGCAACGTGTATAGACAGGCAGACAGTCATTGACGAGGCCAGGGCAGCGGTAGTGGCTGTCAGGACAAGACTCATTGTCTTTCATTGCAGCTGGGATGAAATGGTCGATGCCATTAAAATTGATAACCGTAGGAGTTGGGATACATGAAACATCAAACTGGATTATCCTAAATCTGTTACAATTGTCTTCATCAGCGTCATCTTGACAATGGGAAATTTGATCACATACATAATGAAATGGCAAACACTCACCATCACTGCATGTAAATGTGTTGGTACAAACAGGATACACACAGACCAATTCATCACTCTTGTCCTGACAATCTGTTATGAAGTCGCACACCAGTGTATATGGCAATGAAGTGACCCCATCATTACACGTTAAAGTGGGAGGAAACGTGGCAGGGTGATCTGCTGGGCGCATTCTATTTACAAGTGACAATTGATCAGAATAATCACAATCCAAAAGACTTTTCTCCACACCCTTTATAGTGGTTCGAGCCACATAACAGAAAAGCGTGAGTCATGTGACCTTGGGGGGGCACTTCGTCATAATGTATTGTTTTTCTGCATGCAAATATAAGTGCTGTGCAAAGAAATCGTTTTGGAATCATGTGGGTGCTTCTCAGTCTTATTTGGCTTGAATTCACAAACTAACCCTTTAAATAAGCTTACCTTTCCTAAAACACAACTATCAGAATCATGTCTAATACTATTTATTACCCAACACTCCTTCACACCTATGTCATGAACACCCTCGGAGGGCCCAGTCCTTTTGAAATAATAAATGGCAGAATGCCCACTCAGAACTTCATGCCTGTACATGTTTGGCAGTGAGATGTCGTTCGAACTGCAGCCCATCCAAAGCTCTAACAGCCTCGAGCTATGCATCCTTGTTATGTTTTTAATGGGACTAAGCCAATCACACATACACCGTGGAAACCTGAACCTGCCCCCAGTGAATGGCAGAATCTGCTACCAATTTCAAGAACATCAGTGCCATATATTGCAGAAATATTAGGATTTTTCACAAATTTGTAGCAACTATCACAAAACGCCACTAAAGCCCTTGCAACTAGAACTACTGAATGGACAGTGTTCTGTTTCATCCCGTCCATCTTCGCACTCTGTGTGATGGTTACATGCCATGTGGTGATGAAAACTGCCGTAGTGATCTACAGAACAGTTCCATAAACCACCAGGTAACAATGGGGTGCTTTAGGCTCAGGGAAAAAAGAGAGAGCAGTCTAAAGCATTCAGATTTGGTTTTCATGCAAGATCGCCTTCTGACAACAAAAACAAGAACTGTAGCCTTGACAACATGAGCAAAGTCAGACTTAATGTCCGACAGTCTGGACCAGACAAGAGATTTTTCTTTTCTGACACGCCATCTGAATCATGACATCCAGTGCAATGACGGTAAACCTTGAGGTCTACTTCATCAGGACCTGTTTCTTTGAAACTGATCATAGTGACCTTCTGTGCAGGGACAGAGACATTCTTCGTCAAGACAGGCGAACCAGCGAGACTGGTGTTTGCTCTGAACGTGAGGTATCCAAACGCAGGTGATGCCATGACTACAAGCAGGCTTGATTCTACTCATGCCGGCCAATGAACAGAAGATTGTTTAATGTGCAATACGCTCCTGATCAGCTCATTATTCATAAATGACGTTAAACATCGAAAAAAAAATTAAAACGATGATTCTTGTAGAAATGGCCATAACATGATCTGCTATTGATTTTCCAAAGATCCTAGTGAAGATTGGCATAATAAGCTACACGTACTTTTTATCAAATTATTCCTTTGTGAACTGAAATCTCTCTCTCTCCCCCCCCCCCCACCTCTCTCTCTCTCTCTCTCTCTCTCTCTCTCTCTCTCTCTCTCTCTCTCTCTCTCTCTCAGGGGTGTGGGTGTGGGGGGGGGGGGGGGGGCATAATAGGAAAACATTGTGGCATTAGGACAAAATCAATGGAGAGTTCCATCTTATTTTGTTCATGACTGAATAATTATCATCTAATGTGATGAGCGTCCCTGAACTATTCAGTGTCCAAAAAATTATGGACTTGTCCTCGTCACGGGCCAGAACTAGCATTTTTGTTAGCGAAGTAATAATGTCAAATTGTGCCAACATCACCGTATACCTTAGGGGAGAAAAGCGCCAAGTTTTGTGTGACACTGTCGGGCTGGAATGTCCTTTCCAATGTCTTGTATTGGCACAGGTTCATACTCCTGAAGCACGTACAGAGAATTGTGTGTATATGAAGTGGTTGGGGGGTTAGCTGAGTTCAAGACATGCCAAGTGGAACAGTGATGGATACACTGAATTTGTTTGAATCGAGTTCACTATGACCAACATGTATTAGAGACGGCTGGTGTTATGTTCTGTTAGCAACACAATATTTTTGCTATGTAAAACACGATTAGGCCGTGACATCAAGTAGAACCCTGGCACTCATTATTAGAAAAAAAAACACGTGAGAAATAAAATGTACATAAGATCAAATCTTGCAAGGAATTTAAAGTAAATATACCAGATAACAGAGACAAACAAATTACAATTCAAAACACAACGTGTTCGACCTCCTAGGTTTGCTTCAGCCAAGAGAAACCATATTCAGGACAAAGAAAATGAAGAACAAGCAACCATTTATCTTCTCAAATATTCAGCACAAGATGGGCGTACACAAGATCAGCTCAGATCCAACACTGACAGAACAAAACAGCCCAGCAAATCTGACATTGCTGCTGGAATCATGTTGGCATTTAGAGTGCAAAGGGAAGACTCGAAACAGGACAGAACAGTGCAGAGTTCAATCATTTGCAACAACATATAAACAGTAAATACGAGTTGGGAATAATATTCGAAAAATGCAAACAATTGGTTGTTTTAATGCAGTTGAATCTGAACAAAACGGACTGCTAACTGCTGAAGAAAGCATATAAAACGACCTGGATCAACTTTATGGAAGAACAGTGGTAAGAAAGGAGGAGACAGAAAATTTGTCAATATTAGTAACTAGATTAGAGCCACAAATAATGAAGATGACTACAACGATAGACTACAAGGTTTTCTCAAGACTTGGCGGTCTGCTGCGTTCCTTTGTAATTCTCATCATCCTCTCCCCAACGAAACATAAGACTATGACATGTCTGCTCATTGTATTTTGTTGACATCTTGCACAGTGTTAGAGGATTTCAAACATCAAAGAATATAAAAGTGCTGGTACCCATGGGGTAGGCCAGACGAAAATCATGTAAACAAAAACATGACAGTCAAAATTCAACAATACCAGTAGGGAATAAGACTAATCTGCATTCACGATTTTCATGATATACTTGAGAAAAGAGAGGTGGTGTGGGATAAGATGGCTCACAATTTAACAGACACAGTAGCAAAAAACAAAGCAGGAGGTGGGGTGGGGTGGCATATTTGTCTGAGGGAAGTAGACCTCGGGACCACGTATATCGAATAAAAAGGTAGCAGCAACAGGGATGCCATGAGGCACCAAGGACACTGTCAATGCTGAAAAGAACAGAGAGTCACACAGCCCAGTGCGTGGCAAGTGACAGAGACACTGGCCATTCCTTCCGGCCATAAGACCCATCAGCAGCGACCGATTTTGGCTATGGCGATAACGACTAGGAGAGTAAGAAGTGTTGGAGCATAGCCCGTGTCGATTACACTATTGGTCACGTCTGGGTCCTCATGACGTCAGAACAAGCGGCAGCTGATCAAATGACTTGCTGAGGCCCAACTGCATGGCGCGTGACTTTTTAGTTTGCTAGTTTTGTGAACCAATGTTTCGTTTGGTGACTAAGTGATTCTGTGTTTGTTAATATGTTTTCATTTTTACAGTGAAGCGCCTTCTTAAGTGCGAGAGCAGAACCGCACACGTCGACCTCATGACCTGCTTTCCTTGGATTTCCCTCGCCGTTTTTTCGTCATCAGTTCACATGACATCTTTATGATGTTAAAAATGGATTAACTTCACTAACGGTTATAAAATATTTCAGTGCACAAATCTGACGCCAAATAACAAGATTGAAATAACGAATAATTTCCCACGTATTTTCTGATTTGAAACAAATAATAACAAGAATTAAATGCATGAAAACACATGAAAGATCAGTTGAGACCTTGAAAACAAAATGAGTACTCACAAGAATTTACCACGAGTATCCGTCAGGCGGGTTTGATCCAAATCTCAGGCCCAGGAGATGATGACGATTTTTAGGAATTTCAAGTTCTTGTTTATACAATCTGCAATGTGCAAATCTGACAGATTAAGGATAAAAGAATTCATTTAGGCGTTTCATGTATAAAACGTGGCTTATTACTATCCTTCCCCTTTACACATACATCGAGTCATTGAACAAGCTATAAATATGCAATGGAACTAGCTGAAACATTTGCAGACGTGAGTTTTCAAGACATTTCCGAAACTTGTGCAAAAAGCAAAAAAGAAGGGGGGGGGGGGGGGGGGGGGGGGTGCGGAGGAGGGGAGAGATAAAAAAAAACATGCTGAACGTCATCTGTACATGCTAAATTGCATCTTTTCCATTTTGTAGTAGGGCATATAAGTGTATTTTAGAAAGTATGGTACGCAACACACAACCAGGCTAGATGCTTGTCATGGGATTCGTTTATCATTTCCTCCTGTTTGCTTTTCATTAGGTGTGGTACGTGCTAACAACATTACAAACATGTTTCACTGCGTGTGTGGTGTGACAGGCTAAGGGGCTCTGTCAGGTGTGGCAAACAATTGCCGACCACAACATGTACATAGGATGGAAGGGGCTGAACGTCATTGGGGATAGGAAGGTGGAGAGAGAGAGAGAGAGAGACTATGCATCATGGAAGGCCAGGTAGTGGGTCATGCGCACAGACTGGAGTGAACTCCATACCAATGGAAGGAGGCCATTACATGTCTCGATAATCTAGAAGCAACTCCAAAGAGGAAGTGCTAGACAGTCAGGGAAAAGAAATAACGTTTCTCTATCACAACATCAGAAATCTAAATGGTAAACTTAAAAACACATATTTGATTTATCATGTAAATGACCAGAAAAGACTCCAAAAAGCAGTCCAGCAGAGCCAGCAAGGGCAATGGACAACGTGGGAGAATGCACTCCAAAGAAGACTCACCCAGAATGACATTTGGCTCATGGCCCCTCTCAGGATCAGCTTCATTCTCAGATCTGCATATGACCTTCTGCCCTCAAATGCAAACCTGGTGAAGTGGCAAAAAACAGACAATCCTGCATGTCCCCTCTGCCATGAAAAACAAACAGTGGAACATGTCCTAAGCTCATGTAAAGTAGCCCTGGCTCAAGGAAAGGTACACATGGAGGCACAACCAAGTGCTCAAAGAGATTGTACTAGCAGTCAGGGCTAGTACCAACACCACAAAAGGGAAAATCAGGACTCCAAAAGCACCCGCAACATTCTTCACGGCAAGAGGCAGCAAATCATGGCCAAGAACAACAGTGCCACTTGGAACATGGAGGCAGAGTCTGCTGGACGGGGCAGATGACTGGGAGTGCACTGCAGACCTCCCAGAATGGAAGAGTCACCCACAGATCATCAGCAAGAGTGGCACAAGACTAGACATAGTAGTCCACTCTCAGTCAACCATGCAGTTGATCATGATCGAGCTCACAGTGCCATATGAGAACAGAATGGAAGCAGCTCAAATCTACAAGACTGAAAAGTATGCTGATCTGGCAAACAGCGTGAGGAGAGAAGGCCATCAGGTCAAAGTCCTCACTGCAGAAATTGGAGCTAGGGGGTTTGTAAGAACGTCTGCATACAGCCTCATGAAACAGCTCTCGGTTGCAGGGAGGAAAAAAAAACCCAGAGCCCTGAAAGCAATGGCAAATGGCAGAGAAGTGTTCAAGCTGGATCTGGTCAAGGAGGAACAAAGTGAACTTCATAAGTTTAAATTTCCAAGGCCCTACAAATATCAGGTGCCCCAGTGGCTCAGTGGTTAGAGTGCTAGCCATTAAATGGAAAATGAGCAGGTCTAGAGGGTCATGGGTTCGAATCCCAGCCATGGCTCATCCCAAGATGGGAAAAAAGGGGCAGCAGAGGGATATCCAGAGTCATGAACCGGGTGTGGCCCAACCCCCCTGGAGAGTCAGGAGATAAGGGCCGAAACACTTGCTTGAAGGGGGCTTCTCTTCTGAGGACTCTCTGCTGCCACACTCTCCACGAGTTTCTTTCTACTTTATCATGTAAATGATTTATTTTTTCAGTAAGACAGAAACTCGTGTGAATATGACCATAACGATAGTTTAAACATTTTAATTATTGGTTCAGCCTAATATACAATTTACTTACCATTCCGCACAAAATCTTTTTTTTAAACAAAGATGAAAATATACACTGATCTCTCGGAAGCTATTCTTTAGGAAGAAATCCATTTGAAAAGCTGGTAACTATTTGTCCATGTGTGAAAGTTAGCTTCTTCTGCAGTTGTAATTTGTTCCATTTCAGTGGTACCTCCATACATTGTTTTTCTCAAATGTTTCTTTTCAAGTTTACTGACAATTACTAGCTTTGCAGAGCCTGTTTGCGCTGTTACAGATGAACGTTCACATTGTTGTTTTACCTTATCTGTGATAAGTACTTAGAGAAAACAGTCAACAAAAAAACAAAAGGCCAAAAAGGCACACACACACACACAGTAAAACAAAAACAACAAAAAGCCAAAAAGGCACACATACATTAAGGCATCTGAAATATATTTTCCTTTAATGTAATAAATACTTCAACTGCAAAATATAACCATGGCTCTAAGAACATTGAAAGCAAACAAATGTAAAAAAAAACAATCTGGAACACTGTTGATATTTTTGGTTTCAAATTACACTACATACAATAACTGCAATACGGCACACAGAGAAAATACTTTCAGTTAAAAAAAAAAAAACAACAAGTTTTTTACATCCATGTTTACCTGTTTCAGTAAAGCAAAGCAAGTTGTAGTATGCTGTTTGTAACGATGTGTGTGTGTGTGTGTGTGTGTGTGTGTGTGTGTGTGTGTGTGTGTGTGTGTGTGTGTGTGTGGTGTGTGTGTGCGCGCGCGCGCGCGTGCTCGCGTAACAGACAAAGACAGTTAGTTAAATGTGGCAAACCATTACAATAAATGTCGCTCTATGAAAACTGTTTAACAAATTAAGTCGAAATATTACAATTAGTTGCAAAGTGAGGAGACTGCAGGCGATCTCAACAATGTTTTTTTTTTTTTTTTTCAAAGTACTGTATCCGCCAAGCGTGAACAAACGAACAATAACACAAAACAAGACGAGATTGGACCTCTTAGGTTTTCTTCAGGCAAGATAAACAACACTCAAGACAACGAAAATGGAGAACGAGTAACCTCTTATCTCGCTGAATTCGGCGCACGATGGGCGCGTAGAATGAAAACGAGACCGTCGGGAATGAGCTCATTCACCAAGATTCAACTAACTCGCTTCTATGGAAAACTATCATGTAGAATCCCCATTGAAATTTCAGCTTCAAACTTTGATACTGGCTCCTTTAGGCTTCGTTTTAGAGCATGCTGATTGGATGAATAAGTTTACTCTGGTATCAGAAGAAGGATCCTTGTCATCAAATCAAATCATAGGTGGTTTCAATTCTGATCAATGTAAAACAAAGAGATCTTGGATTTAAAGCGAAAAACAGTAAACAAGTGGGGTAGTCTTTGCTCCCATAAGGAAACCTAACACAGAGTAACTTTTATTCAAGACTGGCACAGCCTTTTAAACTTGAATAAAGTCAGACAAATACAAAGACAAACAATCTAATAGGGGGGAAAACAAGCGCAGGCCAACAACTAAATTGTCTTCATAGTAATGTCTTGGCAGAACTTTGAACTTAGGAGGGCGGAGGGGGGGGGGGGGGGGGGGGGGGGGGGGCAGCAGGAGGTTGAAGATGTAAAAAAACTGGGAAAATGAAATTAAATATGAAAACTCTTCACTGGCTGCATAAGGGAACCATCGCATCCCCTCTTAAAGGCAGATATATTTGTATTGCCTGCTCCGAGGCCTTTCGTCCGCTGGGTCGGAAACTCATCAGGGAGACACGGCTGGCTGTATCTGCGCTCCCGGCGTCAAATAGAGACACACCACAGTCCATAATACTGTGGTGTTCTCACCACCAAGGGTGCAAAAAGGAATCCAATAGCCCCCCCCCCCCCCCCCCCGAAGCAGCCAGCGAAGAGTAGTAAAGGAAACCAAACGAAAGTGTGGGGAGAAAAAAAGTTGCTGAAAAAACTACAGATATTATGCAAATAGTATAAAATGTAGGGGGCAATCTTTGAGCCTACGCTTGAGGATCCACCCAAGGATGCAAGGGAGATCAAAAGACAAACACAAAGACAGACAGAACAAATACAAATAACCTCGATTTAATCAAAACGAAATTAGAAATGGCTCAAAGATTGCCCCCTACATTTTATACTATTTGCATAATATCTGTAGTTTTCAGCAACTTTTTCCTCCCCACACTTTCGTTTGGTTTCCTTTACTACTCTTCGCTGGCTGCTTCGGGGGTGCTATTGGATTCTTTTTTGCACCCTTGGTGGTGAGAACACCACGGTATTATGGACTGTGGTGTGTCTCTATTTGACGCCAGGGAGCGCAGATACAGCCAGCCGTGTCTCCCTGATGAGTTCCGACCCAGCGGACGAAAGGCCTCGGAGCAGGCAATACAAATATATCTGCCTTTAAAAGGGATTGCGATGGTTCCCTTATGCAGCCAGTGAAGAGTTTCATATTTTCTTAATTTCATTTTTCCCAGTTTTTTACATCTTCAACCTCCTGCCCATTTTCTGAACATGAGAAACAAGCTGCATTAAAAAACAATCTATGTCAAAAGTAGCCCTCCCCTAAACACATCGGATTGCAAACAATATAGATAAAGCCATTGATTTAAGAGACTGACTTCTGGCATGAGGAAATTGTAGAGAATTTAAAACTCAAAGATGTCTTATTAGATATTTTAAAACTGTCATCCCAGAAGAAAATATGTTAGAGATCCTGTTTGATTTAAGGCAGACACGCAATGAGCTTGGAGAACCATTAATCAGATTATTAATACAAATTTAAACGCACGTATCACAACACTTTAACAGAAATCTATTGACAATTTGAAACACATATTGCTCTGTTACGGCCAAATTGACAATACCAAGAAAAAAATAAATAATAATGATAAATAAAAATAAAAATAAAAAATCAGAACAAATGACGTGCTCTTCAAAATTCGTGTACGTCGAAAAACATCATGTGTCAAGATATTCCATGGTTAGGTGTGCACAAAGTAGTCAATGCCCTTATTAAAAAAAATACTATGTGCTTTTACGCCATCGACTGGAAAATTCTCCAACTGTTAGATTCTATATTTGCTGAAACGCTTATCTATATTTACCACCTCTGCATGTCTAAAATTGATTTCCACAAGGCTTTTAAAATTGCATGAATAATACCAGTCCAACAAAAGGTGATCACATTCGTCTCTTTAACTGCACCGACGCAATTCTATTCCGCCTGTATTTTCTAAACCATTGGAAATAATATAAACAAACGTACTCTTGATCACAGAAATTCGTTTAATCTATTTCATCAAAGACAGTTGGGCTTTAGGGACAACAATTCTTGCCAAATGGCACTGATTAAAATAGACGTTGAATGCTTTACTAATATAAACGATGACAAAATTAAAAGTGTTCCCAAGGAAGATTCGGTAAACATTTGACATTCTTGATTACAATCTTCTTAAAAACCTTAAGTTATGTAAATCATCTGACATTTCATTAAAACTATGAACAAAATAATCAAATGGTCTGATTCCAATCGCATATGTCTTCATCCTCAACCCCCCCCCCCCCCCAAAGAACAAACAAACAAACAAATAAACAAACAAAACAAAACACACCTAAAATAATAACCACCAGATAAAAGCATCAAAATCACTCTAAAAATTCTAACTTATTGTATATGAGGGTTGAATAAGTTGATCCTTGCAAAGAACTCGGTGTTATTGTAAATAATAATTGTTATGGTCATATCAAGTCACGATGCTCCGTAAACTTCAGTCTCAAAAGAGACTCAAAACTAAGCTTTTCGAGACCAGCTTTGTCATGAGCTATTTTTTTCACTTCCTACATTCAATCTGTTTTCAAATGCTCGTCTACAGTATGAGATGCAGCCTGTAAAAATATGTTAAAACTGCTATCCAGTCATTATGGACAGGCAGTAAAAATTCAAATGAAATCTTCAACAGGAATTCCTCCTGATTTTAAACTTGTAGACATGTTGCAAGAAAATGGAAACTCCCCTGTAATGAAGCAGTTTTCATGGTTAAGTCAAGTTGCAGTCATTGCCCTGCTACTCCGAAAAATAAATTTGATACGAATGTGATTTGCAATGTCACGAGGATTGAAGTACTCCCACAGGGATCGATTATCTAACATCTAGCCCTGTATATTCTAGTAGTTGTTTGTGGAATAACGTAGATACTTCATTTAATGTCCATACAGGTTTGGACATCCCCAGAAGACATTTGGTATCATATTTTATGCGCCGCTTTCTGAACAGTGTAGTTCAACATTAACATAATTCGCCATTTTTTTAATCTAGCAAAATTCTCTCTCTGTCTTTCTTTATCTGTCTGTCTATCTGTCTGTCTGTCTGTCTCTCTCTCTCTCTCTCTCTCTCTCTCTCCATAACTGAATTAGCGATAGAGATATCAGAGGAGGTAAACATGCAATACAAATGTTACCTGGTGCTGCTCACTTATTTCTAATGCTTTTCGCTGATGATATTATCGTCCTTGCAGATACACCGGTTGGTTTGCAGAATCAATTATGCACTTTGAAAAAGAAATCAGATAGGTTTAAGTTAACAGTAAATCAAAACAAAACTAATGTAATGGTTTATAGAAATGGCGGTTACTTAACCAAATATGAAAGATGGTTTTATGGTGGAGTATCTATAAATAGCTATATGTACCTTGGGATGTTCTTCACAACAAAATTAAGCTTGATAGAAAAAAAGGAGCAGATATTGGAATTTAAAATATCTTCATTTAACTGTAATGGTCTCAATGACGTTAAATAAAGAAAAGACGTTTTTGAATTTCTTAGAAATTAAAAGAATAGCATAATTATGTTACAGGAAAACACATCTTCCTTTTAAACAAGAAAATTGCATTAGATATAACTGCGGGTATTCTTTATGGTTAGCAGGTAGTTAAACTAATAAAAATGGATTGGCAATATCATTTAATAATACCTTTGAATACAAAGTGCACAATGTAGCCAGAGATCCTGAGGGACGTTTTATTCTTGTGGACCTAGAATGTCTAAAAAAGAAAAAAAAAAACGGTTTGCTCTTGCCAATGTATATGGCCCAAGCTCTGGGGATAGCCCCGACTTCTTTGAATTGTTAACTACTAAACTTGAGCTGTTTGGAAATGAAAGTATGATTCTGGGTGGAGACTGGAATGTAGTGCTAGATTGTGAGTTAGATTCCAGTAACTATGCTAGTACATCAAATAGGTCTAGAACTCGGAAAGCAATACTGAACATGATGATGAAATTGGACTTGATAGACATTTTCAGAACATTGTATCAATCTCTAAGAAAATATACCTGGCGCGAATTTAATAGCATTAAAACAAGGTAGGCTGCTGGACTTCTTTGATATCAAATAACTTACTTTCAGATATCAGTGGCTCTAACATAAGTTCTAGTTACAGGTCTGATTATGCCCTCATCGACCTGATTCTGAAGGAAGAAGAAAAGAAAAGGGATAGACAGTTATGGAAATTTAATAACTCACTATTAAAAGATAAGAAATTTGTAGGTGAGGTAAAATGTAATGCTAGAATAAAAAAAGGAAGAAAAAACGCTATACTAGTCTATAGCCTTAAAAATGTTAACAAAGGTACCAAACGATATGGATCAATTCTCTATTTCAGATCAGTTATTTTTTAAATGCTGCTTTTGAAAATTAGAGAAAAACAAATATCATACTCATGGATTAAAAAAGAAAATGGAAACAGAACTTGAAATAGAACTGGAAGCAAAAATTAAAAGTCTAAGTGTAAATGTTAATGAAAATAACTTGAGGAACCAGAGCAATCCAAAGTGCAGCTACAAGAAATACGTGAAAAGAAAGTAGAAGGCATGATAGTTAGATCAAGGATAAAATGGATTCAGGAGAGTGAGAAGCCTAGTCTGTACTTTTGTAGCCTGGAAAACAGAAATTTTATTGATCGCTCAATGAGTTATCTGGAGAATAATGATGGTGAAAGTATATCGCATCAAAATGCAGTTCTTAAAGAAGTCGAAAGATTTTATCAGCAGATGCATTCAGAACAATTAGTGAAAAATGTTGATCTTGGACACATATTGAGCGAGACAAACAAATTAACTCAAGAAGAAAGCATCCAGTTAGAGGGCCCGCTATCTTACTGTGAAGTAGGAGTAACACTAAAGAACATGAAAAATAACAAGAGCCCTGGATCTGATGGTTTCACAGTAGAGTTCTGTAAATTTTTCTTCTCTGATATTGGCTCATTTCTTGTCAGGTCTCTAAATGATGGATTTGAAAAGCAATGTAGGCCTATGTCATCCACACAGAGACAGGACATTATTATTTGCATACCAAAAGATAAGAAGCCAAAACAATAAAGAACTGGAGACCTATTTCTCTCTTGAATACAGCGTACAAAATTGCCTCTACCTAAACAGCCAATCGCTTAAAATGCTTTTTACCTAAAAATATTCATTCACGAAGATAAGAAGGGCTTTATGGCAGGGCGCTATATAGGTAAGAATATAAGAAAAATCTATTATGTATTCAGTATTCGGAGGAGGGGTGTATTCCTGGTTTGCTTCTCAGCATTGATTTTGAGAAAGCGTTCGATTCTATCGCTTGGTCCTTTTGAAAAAAAAAAGCATTAAACTTCTTCAACTTTGGCCCAGACATTATTAAATGGACTTCTACTTTTTATAAAACATAACAAACCTGTGTGTCCGTTAATGGACAATACTCCACTTGATTCCCTATCAGACGTGGAGTGCAGCAGGGGGATCCATGCTCGCCGTATTTATACTTCATTGGTGCAGAGGTCTTGTCTGTCTTGATTAGACAGCATGATGATATAAAGAAATTCAGGTGAGGGAGCAGGGTGTCCTCCTACTGCAATTCGCTGATGATACAGATATCTGTCTAGATGGCACAGAAAAATCATTTAAAGAAGCTATTAATGTGTTGAAAAGTTTTGCATAGATATGGGGTCTAAAAATCAATAACGAAAAAAAACTAAAGTAGTTTGATTTAGAAAGAGAGGGGGTTAGCTACCACCAAGGACATTGACAAAACAAAGAACAGGAGGCGATAACTAACCCCCTTTCTTTCTAAATTTTGCTTCATTCTCCGCCCTCTGTCACTCCAGTAGTTGGGGTTTGGAAGTAAGAAAAAATTCAAACCACAAGGTATATGCGTGACGAGAACTTTTGCTTATTTTTTACAGATTTGGGGCATTCGGGGCATTCAATTTTGCCTAGACTTCAATAGGATGATTGAAATAAGTTTCCAGATTTTACAGATTTGGGGCATTTGGGGTATTCAATTTTGCCTAGACTTCAAATAGGATGATTGAAATAAGTTTCCATGGAAAGTTACTTAATATTAAAAGACTATTAGGGAGGTGGAGCAAGAGAGATCTCTCTTCCTCTGGGTATGAAAATTCATGTTGTATCAAAACTAACATACTTATTAGTAAACGTACCAGATCCATCACTACATTTTGTCAATGAACTACAAGCTGTGTTGTATTCTTTTTTATGGAGTGATAAGCCCACAAAGGTAAAAAAAAAAAAAGCATTATGTGTAAACCATATACTGAGGGTGGATTACAAATGACTGATTTGTATGCTTATATTGCTTCATTGAAATTGTCATGGTTTTAAAAGACTTAATTTTGAGGGAAGCTTGCAAAGGTGTATATACGCATTATTTCCCAACTTTGTGAACCTGCCAAAACTAGGCGAGGAGTATGTGCATGTTTGTTTGAGATCATGTAAGAACCTATTTTGGACAGATGTAATAGCATTTCAAGCATTTGTATGCAAAATGCCTTCCCTTGAATCCTGCAGAGTCCCTTGCTGAATGTATTCACTACAACAAACACATAATATGAGGCAATTATGTTGTTTGTGTAAAGGAATGGGTTGATGAGAACATCTTGTTTATTCACCAGTTATACAGTGTTACTGATAACAGACTCTATACCTTTCATAAATTCCAAGATCTTCAGCCAAACATTAACAGCACTAGTTTTTTTTTATATACAGATATTATTAATGCTATCACTGAGCATCAACGAATAGTAACAACTGCAGGCACAAATGGAAATCGTTGTCAGCAAACGCACCCTGAACTGTAAACAACCTGAAAAAACCGAACAACACGTGCAGCCAATCCGCACGTGCAAACAGTGACATTAGGCCATATAACACCGGCAGTAGGGCGACCCAACACCATCCTGAGGAGAGCCAGCGCTCGAAAACAGATCTGTTGATGATTTTAAAACTTCCTTTTACCATACTACAAAATTCTCTATATTTAAATCATACATGGCAAATGATGTACCCAGTGCGCAAAGTTTCCTTTGTGTTACGAAAAGAGATATTTTGACCTTGAATTTATGCGTTCATTGGAAGGTACATATTCTCCATTCTGTGAACAATGGTGGGGATACC
>JADBJO010029371.1:0-19125 GCA_016801955.1 Conus betulinus
CTAATAGTGGGGGAAACAAGTGCAGAACACAACCCCTCCGACATCACGAGTATGACTTGGCCACGATTTGAACTAAAGCTCCGGGGGGTTGGGGGGGGGAGGTTGAAGATGAAGAACATGGGATCAATAAAATTAAGGAACTGTATTTTAAATATTAAACAACTCTTCACTAACTGCATGAGGGAACCATCGGAATCCCCTTTGAGGCAGATCTATTTGTATTGCCAGCTCCTAGTCCTTTCCTTCCGCTGGATCGGACTCATCAAGGGAGACAGTGTTTGGTTGTGTCTGTTTCCCTGGCGTCAAATAGAGACACCCACACTGTCCATAATACTGTGGTTCTCCTCTACTACAAGGGTTCAAAAAGATCCAACAGCACCCCCAAAGCAGTTAGCGAAGGGTAGTGAACAAGACAAAACGAAAGTTTGGGGAGGACAAAAGTTGCTGAAAACTAAAGACATTATACCAACAGTATAAAATGTAGGGGACAGTCTTTGAGCCTACGCCTGAGGATCCACCCAAGGATGCAATAGCTGAATCACACTACTGCTGATGATTGTATGTTGTGATCATTGCCCAATAAAGAACTGAATAGAAAAGTAAATATGGAATTATCGTGATTAGTTAGTGGTAAGATGCGTAGTCAAGGTGTAAATGTGAGTCAGTAGGTTTGCAGAAAACGAACAGTTCGTGTAGTCCATCTTTGAGGGAGATGAAGATATCCTGAAAGTTGAATAGCCTGGAAATAATGTCTGAAAATTTGAGGATGGGGTGAAGGTCTGACAAATTAATTTGAGGAAAAACGTACTGCACACACACACACACACACACACACACACACACACACACACACACACACATGGAAATCCACCAAACACATTACGTCACCTCACTAGCACACAGCCACAAGTTTCACATAGGCATTGTATTACGATGAAAAAAAAAGAGCAGAGAAGCTAAGAGATTAAATGTCCATGGTCTCAAGTCATGTGTTGTTGATTCTGCCAACGGAAAGTCTCAATATAAGAACCCCATTTTCCAAAGGTCACCATCTTTTATCTTCATACAAGTCTCGATATGTAGCCACTTCCCTCGATCTTCAGTTCTGTAGGGTGACTGTGGTATGGTGGCTGCGAACCTTGTTTGCTGAGTGACTCTTTAGGTTTATAACCATACCTGGTAACCTGGTTGCAATTCACTTGTTCAGACCGGAAAGTTGCCTTCGTAGATTACTTTTCCATTTCGCTTGCTATTTGTTTTTTTTCTTTTCTTTTTTGAGAGAGAGAGAGAGAGAGGAGAGAGGAGGAGAGAGAGAGAGAGAGAAGAGAGAGAAGAGAAGAGAAGAGACAGAGACAGAGGCAGAGAAAGAGAGAGAGAATCTCTTGTATCTGTGACAAGAGATTAACAAATACCTTTTTAGATCTTGATATAATGTGAAGTGGAACAATGAAGCAGTTTCAACGAAAAACGTAACAACGGTTTTATTTCTGATGTGTTAATCACCAAAAATAGTATGTTACAATTTGTTATGAAATCCACCTCAGATATAACGATTGTTATATTATTCGAGAATTATACCTAAAAAATGTAACATGCTGCATTTTTCATGGAAAACAGATTCATTTGCCGTGCATGTGAGAGCTGCTACAGTGTTCACATACATGAGAATGATAATTAATTACCAATCAACAGCAAAAACAATTTGAGTCTCCATTGCTATCAATCAATTGTTAAAAAAAAAAATGATAAAAGCAGTTTTGATGAAATATATACTACTGGCAAAAAGTTAAGGGCCACCTGTCATTTTGACGTTAGTGTCTGAGTGTGTAAATATAGGCTTGAAACGAAGTCACAATGACCCAAACTTGGTTAGATTATTGAACAGATGTTCCTTAACAGATCACAACACCTAAAAAACCCACTGTGGTACAAGGTGGAGCGCAACTGCACGTGCGGAAACCATGTAAAACCGGTTAAAAACGGGTGCTGTGGGAGCATATGAGTTTGAAAAAAAAAGGGCGAAATGCTCGTGGTCAGTCATAATGCACGCGCATGGCACTCTCGTTCATGAACACTAATCAGACGCCGTTGGCCACAAATCTGTAAACAGAACGGTCATCTACGCCAGTCCAAAAAGCATGGCACAAAGGCAAAGACTGGACCCTGCCGATCGTGGACGTGCCTTAGCGTTGATTGACGAAGGGATTTCTGGCCGCGAGGTGGCTAGGCGTCTGAACGTGTCCCATTCCACCATCTAACGTCTTGTAGAGAGGTTTCAGGCCACTGGCAGTGTGCAGGATCGGCCACGATCAGGCCATCCTCGGTGTACCGACAGACATGCTGACTGATTCCTCCTGCTGTCTGCCCTACGCAATCGGACCGTCACCTCATCCACCTTAAGGCGTGAGTTCCTGCAGGCTGCAAATGTCAATGTCAGTAGAAGGACAGTTTGTAACTGTTTGCACGAGTTCGGGCTGTCGTCCCAGAGACAAGCAGTCCAAGTACCACTTACTCCACCTCACCACAGAGCACGGGCAGACTGGTGTCGTCATCACGTTCGCTGGACGAGGCAGCAATGGTCTCGAGTGCTGTTCACAGATGAGTCCCGCTTCACCTTGGCATTGGCAGGACCCGAGTGTGGCGAAGGCCAGGAGAACGTTTTTGCTGACGCCACAGTTCGTGAGGTGGATTGATACGGAGGGTGTTCTGTGATGGTCTGGGGGTGGCTTCAGTCATCAAGACAGAACTCCCCTGTAGGTCATTCAAGGCATGCTGACAGGGATGCGGTACTGTGACGAGATTGTGAGGCCCCTGATCCAGCCTGCCCTTCAGGCCATGGGTAACGCTGCTGTTTTCCAAGACGACAACGCTCGTCCACACCGAGCCCGTGTCGTGGACGATATTTGCAGCAAGAGGGGATCATACGGATGCAGTGGCCATTTCGCTCACCCGATCTGGCTCCAATTGAGCATCTCTGGGATATCCTTGGATGGCAGGTAGCCCACAACCACCCACCGCCTGTTGACGTGGCCCAGCTCACTCTCTTTCTGCAGCAGGAGTGGCAGGCCATACCGCGGGACACTCTTCGGACCCTGGTGGACTCCATGCGTCGACGTTGTGCCGCTTGCCTGGCGGCAAACGGTGGCTACACTCAGTACTGAATGGTGCAGTTTTCAATTGTGGCTTATGTGACGATCCTGAGGAAGGGTGATTGGACATTACAGCCCGCTGTCCACGTTTGATTTGTTCATTTCGTGCAATGGTCCAATGAATTGTTCTTGAATAAATTTGAAAGATTTTGCGTCCATTCTTCTTAACATGGGCTGTAGTGTTTTGGTCTGGGAGACAGCGTGGCAATGGCCCTTAACGTTTTGCCAGTAGTAATAATTTCTTACACATTTCACACATATCAATATTACATGATGCTCGAAAGTTTTGATAATGTAAAGAAACTTTTCGCATTATTCTATTTTCACATCGTATCAAAACCTTTGTAGCATAAGTATGGGAGATTTTTTTTAATTGACACACCTAGGGCAGAATAATGAAACACTGCTCCTTTCAAATGGATCAGTGCACAGACATCAAGAGAACACAGTACATTTACAGATGGGGGTTTCCCAACGTGACACTCAAAAGTCACTCAAGATTGTCAACTTCTGGAGAGCAAAAAAGCAAGTCACCTTGACAAGGCAGTTGTGTCCATATTAGTTAAACTGTATTTGTTTAGTGTTGATGATTCACATGGTGTTGACATTAACAAGCAAACTGCCTGATGTCAATATTTGTGAAAATGGCCCTCTGGTGTTGACATTAGACAGTTTGCATGGTTTCATTCTCTCTTTTTGGTCATCAGTGTGTCAGTTTCTCGCTCACGCAACGTTAACAACTACCAGTCAGACAAAACAAAAAAAGTTACTCCTTTTAATCAACAACTAAACTTTTACACTGTTTACATACAGATTCTTTCGACTTTGTTTCGCAAAAAAAATGATACAGACATATTTCTAATTAAACACTTTTAACATCTGTTCTAGGACTCGAAATGAGATTTTTTTTTCTCTTCCAAGTTAGCACCCACAGTGCCACAAAATAATGTGACAAAAAGTCTCCTGGCCCTCACAGACCTATAACATCATCAAGACAGAACATTCTTTTCCGGTGTCCAATGTCTGCAACCTCTCATCGACTTACGAAGATACGCAAACTAATCCTTTACCCCCTTCAACAAAAAGGCTACACCCTTACCCTATCTGGAAAAAAAGTTCCTTAAAGAAAACAGAAAAAAGATTAATCATGATATTGTTCTTTATCAAAAGTATATTCATCTTTATATTTCTTTCTCTCTTACATTTTCTTCACTCTGGCTTACCTGTGGTTTCGTCAATATGGACCAGCCATGGCCTTTAATTTATAATTATACAAGACTCCGTATCTTAAACAGAAATTTTGAGGCATGCGTGATTGTCGAGCCTTGTTGTCTCTACAGCGCCATCGACCGGCCTTTCCTTTCTACTTCAACTATCCATCCCACAGGTAACAAACCAATCACCCTGAGCTATCTGTTCACCACTTAGCATGCATGCATGCTGTGTGATTCACATGAACAGATGAGATTCTAAGATCCTTCCTTTTTTTTAAGAGCCTGCACATCTTTTCCGTCGACACCGCCCCCCCCCCCCCCATCCCCAAAATAAACATGCAAAACCACCAGGAACTTGGGCACAGTTCCTGACATAGTAAATCATTGATTGTTTGATATAACCTCGAAAGTTGCAGATTTTCCTATTTATTTCCATATATGATGATTGCCTCAAAAAAGAGAGATCACTGCTGTCTCTTTTAATCCTATTCATGTGAGTATTCAATCGTGCAAATTCGCGACAGAAGTGGATTTAGAATTCACCTGGAAGGAAGGAATGGCGCAAGGTAAAAGAACAGATACGGGAAGGAAGGGAAGAGAAAGGGGGTAGGTGAGTAGGGGAAGAGGGAACAGGATAGGGAAGAGTTCGTCTGTGCAAATAATACTAAACCTGTATTAACATAACTTTACAGCTTAGTAAACTGTATATCCATCTATCTATATAACGCTGAATATGTAGTAAGGGTGACACCATATTCAAATATACCAAATTCAGGGACCTCTTTCAAAAGCAAGTTGTGCTTTGTTTTGGAGAAAAACTACCCTTGATAAACGATTCTGGGTGTCTTCAGGTGTTTAGCATAAGTGATCCAGTTCTTTCACTGTCTGTATTCTGGACCAAATACATCAAGCTAGATCATTCTGTGGCATCCTCAAACGCCGATTCATGGTCTCTTTCATCAGGAAAATGTAGACAGAAAGCTTTTCATCTGACATGAAATGAATAGGAAGTCCACTACATGAATACGTTGTTTTGAGTATCTCACAGACAAAAGCACATGTTAATTTTTCACTAGTCTTGTGGATGCGTATCAGAGTAAGTCTCAAAATGTAATGTATGCTACTACAACAGAAAATTGCCACATTGTTCCATACATTTTCTTGTTCTCTCTGACTGATCGTAGGTGGAACGATTAAGGACAATTCCATCATCGCCACCTCAGTAATCAGGGCCGTATGTCCAGGTATCAACTACTTCATTGGTCAGCACAGAACAAACATCACCGTCCTGCATGTTAATGCTTCATCATGTGTGAACTCCTTACCCAGGTTCTCAAAACATTCAGGTGTGTCGTACGGCATTTGTGATGATTCCACTACTTACTGTAAAATGCACGTGAAGTTTTCACTAAGATTCCATGTTAACGTGCGTCTTCAACGCCTTGCATACTGGTGTAATGGAGGCCTTGGGAAACAGAGTCGACCATAGGAGAGTGAAATGTGGCTATCATACCCTTGACGAAATGTTTTTCCAATCTCCTGCAAACTTTGTTCATATGTTGCATTTTAACAATCCTTCAGTTAAAATTACTTGTGGTAAAGTTAATGAAATCAATTTTATTGTAAGAAATTTGAGTAACTGTTCCGGATATGTGATTGAACCATACTTATCCAGAACAGCAGTTTTTAGAGGTAAAACTGAAGGCTGCACTTAAACACGCTATCATGATCAGCATTCAGCGATCATACTTACCCAGATCCCCATATATCACTGAAACGCTTCTAGCGTTGAAGTACCAAGAAAAAAATACAACTCATACAAAAGCGCAACATATTCACGTCAAATATTTCACATCAGCTAGCGTCTTTCGTACATCATGCCTTCAAATTCAGCATACTGTAGGAAGAAGTAATCCTCTTGCTGTCCTGTATTTTTCCATTCTTCCTGAGAATGTTCTACCACAAAAGCTGTCAAATGGTTTGTTTAACTGTTCTGTGACTTATTATTCCGAGTTCAGGATCATTTACATTGTAACCTACATTCAGAATGTGATGGTGGCCGTGATGAAGCGGAACTCTGTCCCTTCAGTAGTCCCGAGTGTAGAGGTTTGGTGGCTTCATATAACAAATGTTTCAAATTGATCACACTAAAGAATGTAGCATCTGTTATCACTGCTTCTTATCAGTGCAGAAGAGTGGATGGAGAACTGGCTTCAATTAAAACAAAGGAGCAACAAGAAGACTCCTTGAATATGTTCAGAAACTTTGAAAGCTTTTCTTTGGGTTTCGGTTTTTCTTCAGGCTGGGACAATGTGCACTTCATGTATAGTAAATTCCCGAAATGGTCTGACAACACATTAATTTACAGTCGTAATCCTTTCAATTTCAGATATTTTCCCTTTTCGAAATACAAAGATTCTGACACTTTGGCCAGTTACCTACTGGCAGTTTTTCAGGAAAAACACACCGATCTCTGTCGTATTTCTATGTGAAACAGTGCCGGCATCTTTCAGAAAATTTGCTTCCGACAATGGATTAGTTCTATTGCATTCATCAAACTCCACCTTCAGAAACACAATGCAGTTTCTATGTGTTTGTTCAAATAAACACATTTCTCACCTGTTTTTGTTTTCAAATCTTAAAAGAAACTGTGGAAAATCCATATTCTCACGTTTATTGACGAACGTGAGTCATTCGCAAAATTGTCCCATTACTCTTCAAAGCACGAGTATTGCAGACAAGCATACCATGTTTCCATGTGGTGGTGACATTGCAACCATTAGTTATACTTTCGTGTGTGACTTCAGACAAGACTGTCCAGATAGCAGTGATGAGTCATTCTGTCAACATTCTTCATGCAATGGTTTTCTGTGCTCTAACGCTCAGTGTGCCTTGCCCAGCCAGTGGTGTAATCACTATTCAGACTGCCTGGACGATTCTGATGAAGGCAGATGTGCAAAAACTGACGACAAAAAATCTTATGATTGGGTTACATTCAGAGTGGGAAGATATCACATCAGTTTAGATGGTTCTGGTTATTTTACTCAGCAGGCGATAAAAGCTGAGGAAACGTGTCCTAATACACATTACAGCTGCAAAGCCAAATGGCTGTATTGTCTTCCTGTTTATACTCGATGCAACGGATATAATGACTGCGTTTTTGGTGAGGATGAACAAAACTGTGAGAGAGTATCCTGCCCTTATTACTATCGATGTAGAGAATCTAAAGTCTGTGTACATGAAGAACATCTGTGTGATGGCTGGGGTCAGTGCCCACAGCAGGATGATGAACTCATGTGTGGCACCATCTGTCCCATAGGTTGTCTGTGTCAAGGTTATTCTTACTGGTGCAGTGATCCCTTTCCAGTGAACCACTTCCCTAGAATACGCTTCATGAACGCCACAAGGTCAGGAATGTCTCTAACTGACTTCATGACAAATGTGTATCTCATATCCCTGAGTCTGTCTTATTGTGCCCTAAGTAATATTTCTAGTGTGGAGCTCGGCAATTTGCAGTTTTTGGATCTTACCAACAATTATTTAAGAACTCTGGACATGGATGTTTTTGTTGGACTACTTAATTTAAGAACTTTATCCTTGACTAATAATCCACTGTGGAAGATATCAAATCGGATGTTAAAGCACTGTTATTATACACTTAGAAGACTGGACATATCAAGGACATATCTAAGTGTTCTTACTAGCGAAATGTATCTCTGTTTACCATGTTTAATGTATCTCAATTTGTCGTCTTCTGATATTAAAACCATCGGATCTAAAGGCTTTAAAAAAACATGCCTAAACTGATTGAACTGGACTTGAGGTGGAATCCAATTGGTCATTTTCCTCTAGATCTGTTTTCCAGATCGTCTTCTTTAAAAGATATGCTTGCATCAGACTACAGGTTATGCTGTGACAATGTATTTACGGAACAAACACGTAAACTACACTGTTTAGCACCTACTACAGTATTGCCATCATGTAGAACATTGATTCCATCAGAACTATATTCAGTTTTCTTTTGGGTGATCAGTATAGTTGCTGCCGCAGGGAATGTGATTTGTTCATGATTTCTGCTAGATTTAAGAAACTGCTCAGAAGTAAGTTCTTCAGTATTCTTGCCCATTTGCACTTTGCTGATATCTGTATGGGAACTAATGTTGGCATCGTCATGATTGCAGATGATACATTTCATGAACAGTACATCCAGGTTGAAAGGGTATGGACCAGAAGTGTGACTTGTCAGATGAGTGGTTTCCTTTTCTTTCTATCCAATGAAATATCAGTCTTGATCATCTGTTTTGTTACTTTGGATCATATCCTCATCTTATATATTCCTAAGTTGTCTTTGATATCCAAGAAAATTTCAATAAATTTAACAATTGCAATAATTTGGTTTGCTGGAATATTCCTGTCTGCAATACCGTTCTTGCCTGGATTTTATATTTTGGACTTTCTGGTCAGTCTGGACTGTGTCGTCTGGCACTGTTTCAGGGGTACCAGTCTGACCAGAAATTCAGGTGGTTCAACGTTACAGTAGCAGTCAATTTCACTGTGTGTCTGATGGTTGCAGGTGGTCAGCTGGTCATCTACCAACGAACGCCAACATACAGAATTGAACTAGACTCGAAAGACAGGTCAGTTTTACAGTGCAGTCCACCTGATGAGAAAAGTGGCTGTCATGGAAACCCTGCGTTGGTTTTCATTTGGTCTGGTGACCATGATGATTGCTGAAGGCATGCCGGCGCTAGTCAAGATTTATGGTACCATGGTGGTGTTCTTGTTGCCACTCAACTCAGCCCTCAACCCTTTGTTACTTATATGGACTGTAGTAGTACAGCAACGAGGGAAAACCCAGGAAGAAAAGTTATTAAAGATGCTCAGAATGAAACTTGACATTCCCACACACAAAAAATGAAAATAAATAAATAAATAAATATATAAATAAATGAAAGAATAAATAAATAACGGGGAAAGAAAACGTAGCTGCATTCCAAAATGTATTTTTATCCGTCATTTAACGACTATAATGATAAATGAACTAACTGAATAAATGAATGATATTAAGTTTCAGTTTCATCAAGGAGGAGTCTTTGCCTGCGGACTAGTCCATATATGCTACACCACCTCTCCTGAGTTTTGAGACCACACTACGCATGCTTTGAAGCTGATGGATAAATGAATTAATAACAAAGATGAGACAATTGAAGAAGAGGGTCTCGTGGCTACGACTCAGCGGATGTCTGACCTAGGCATTAGCCCAACCCGCTGGTCAGACCTTAAGCGCCTACCTTGGCCAACTCTCAAGTCTCTTATTATTTTTTCTTTCTACATACTCAGTCATTGATGTAGCGACATTCCTACTAAGGCATAGATTTCATAGAAATAGTGAGCATTCCAGCCCCACTGATGCAAGTTCAAACTGTGACATTTCCACTACTAACAATTGCCTTCAACATGTGGCTACGAAAACAAAAAGAAAAGATGCTCCCAGGATTCACCGAAGGGGGAGAGAATGATGAATCCATCGGTGCTCAACCAATCACGACTGCAAATCCCAAACGGACTACGAACATGGACCAAATGGAATATCCATGTGTCTGTGGAAAGCGTTTCGCTACCACCCGTGGCATGAAGATCCACAGAACAAAGATGGGATGTGTGAAGACTCATCTGAATGAGCAGCAGCGCACTGCATCAGCAGATAAGACGTCGGAAGACCAAGGCCAGGATTTAAACCACAGTGCCAAGGACATCCACGCTGTTGGTTCGGATGAGGAATTTGCACAGGCCCTCGATGCCAGGCGCCTGAAACTCAGCCTGCCACGAGCAAACGAGACTGAAGATTGGGAGAAACTGGATGCAAAAATTGTCCAAAGACTCGATGCACTGATAGGGAAAAGCACCCTGGAACATAAACTAGTCACATATGGGGACATTGTGTATGCCACATGTAGAGACGCCTATGGAGCAAAACTACCCAAAGAGAAAACACCTCCAAAGAAATCCAGACGCCAAGAAGAGATGGACAAGATCAGGGTCCAAAAGAAAAACCTCAAGAAAGCAAATGAAGACTGCTCTGCCAGCTGAAAAACAAGGCTTGGAAAAACTCTGGGAAGACCTGAAAGCAAAACACAGTGCCCTCAGCAAAGCAGAATCTGCGAGGAAGAGGAAGAGCAAAAGAAGAAGACACAAAAGCGTTTCTTCAGAGACCCCTTCCAGTTTGCCAGAACTCTGTTCGAGCAGCCAAAATCTGGGACCCTAAGTGTGGACAAAGGAGTTCTTGAGCAACATCTGAGAAAAACATACTCTGACTCACAGAGCAAAGCACCACTCGACATTCAAGGTCTGGTGTGGCCAACCACCCTGAGGAACAGTTCAATGACAAGCCTCCAACGTTGGCGGAAATCAAGAAGGTGGTCGACAAAGCCAGAGCCAAATCATCACCAGGGCCGAACGGAATACCTTACCAGCTGTACAAGAAATGTCCCAAGGTGCTGGAGTGGCTCCACAGGCTGCTGCGATCAGCTTGGAGAAATCAGAAGATCAGCGGCCAGTGGATGACGGCAGATGGTGTGTACATCCCCAAAGAGCAAAACTCAAGTGACATCAGCCAGTTCAGGCCAATATCACTACTGAACGTCGAAGGGAAAATCTTCTTCTCTGTCATGGCAGCAAGGCTGACCAAGTACCTCATGGAAAACAAGTACTTGGATGTGTCAGTCCAGAAAGGTGGCATTCCAGGCGTGGCTGGCTGTGTAGAACACGCCACAATGATCTGGGACGCAATCCAAAGAGCAAAAACAGAAAAGAGAGACCTGGACGTAGTGTGGCTCGACCTGGCAAACGCATATGGATCTGTACCCCATGAGATGATACAGTTGGCTCTTAAGATGTACCATGTGCCAAAGAACATCTGCGACATGCTCAAGAAGTACTTCAATGGCTTCTCAATGCGGTTCTCTACCAAGGAGTACACTACAGATTGGATCAACTTGGAAGTGGGCATTGCAATGGGCTGCGCCATTTCCCCAATACTGTTCGTGTTGGCAATGGAAGTCATCTTGAAAGCAGCAACAAGCAACGCAAGACAAACAGACCTTGGCGATGGATACAAGATGCCCCCTCTCAAGGCCTTCATGGATGACACTACAGTGGTTTCATCCAGAGAAGACGAGACACGTCACGTGCTGGAGAGGCTGGACGACATAGTTGCCTCATCCAGAATGAAGTTCAAGCCAAAGAAATCACGGAGTCTCTCACTGAGGAAAGGAAAAGTGGCCGAATCTGTGGTCTTCAGTGTTGCCAACCAGACCATTCCAACAGTAACAGAAGAGCCAGTCAAGAGCCTTGGAAGATGGTATGATGATACGCTGAAAGACACACGAAGAGCAAAAGAAACCAAACAGATGTCGGAAGAAGGCTTGGAGACCATTGACCAGTGTGGGCTCCCTGGCAAATACAAGGTCTGGTGTCTGCAGTTCATGCTGATACCAAAGCTCCTATGGCCTCTGATGATATACGACATCTGCACCAGCATAGTGGAGGCAATGGAATCCAAAATCAACAAGTTCACAAGGAAATGGCTTGGTGTCCCACCCTGTCTGACTGACATAGCGCTATATTGTCGCCAAGCAAAGCTGAAACTACCACTGAAATCCATCCTGGAGGAATATAAAGCAGGGAAGATCAGACTTCAAAGCATGCTGGAGGACTCAGGAGACAAGGTGGTTGAAGCAATCAAGCCCCAGCTGAAGACAGGCAGAAAATGGAAAGTTCAAGAGGCGATGGATTCTGCAAAAGAAAGTCTCAAGATCAGAGAAATAACAGGACACACACAGACCAACAGACAAGGACTGGGGGTGACCAAAACTGAATGGTGGTCAAAGGCCAAAGGAAAAGCCAAAAGAGACATGATGATTCAGGAGATGAGAAAAGAAGAAGACCAACAAAGACTCCAAAAAGCAGTCCAGCAGAGCCAGCAAGGGCAATGGACAACATGGGAGAATGCACTCCAAGAAGTCTCACTTGGAATGACATTTGGCACATGGCCCCTCTCAGGATCAGCTTCATTCTCAGATCTGCATATGACCTTCTGCCTTCAAATGCAAACCTGGTGAAGTGGGGGAAAACAGACGATCCTTCATGCCCCCTTTGCCATGAAAAACAAACTGTGCAGCATGTCCTAAGCTCATGTAAAGTAGCCCTGCTCAAGGAAGGTACACATGGAGGCACAACCAAGTGCTCAAAGAGATTGTACAAGTAGTCTGGGCTAGTACCACACCACAAAAGGGAAAATCAGGACTCCAAAAGCACCCGCAACATTCTTCACGGCAGGAGGCAGCGAATCATGGCCAAGAACAACAGTGCCACTCGGGACATGCAGGCAGAGTCTGCTGGACGGGGCAGATGACTGGGAGTGCACAGCAGACCTCCCAGAATGGAATAGTCACCCAGAGATTATCAGCAAGAGTGGCATGAGACCAGACATAGTATTACACTCTCAGTCACCAAGCAGCTGATCATGATCGAGCTCACGGTGCCATATGAGAACAGAATGGAGGCAGCTCAGATCTACAAGACTGAAAAGTATGCTGATCTGGCAAACATCCTGAGGAGAGAAGGCTATCAGGTCAAAGTCCTCACTGCAGAAATTGGAGCTAGGGGGTTTGTGGGAACGTCTGCATACAGCCTCATGAAACAGCTCTCAGTTGCAGGGAGGGAAAAAACCAAAGCCCTGAAAGCAATGGCAGAAGCGGCAGAGAGGTGTTCAAGTTGGATCTGGTCAAGGAGGAACAAAAAGTGAACTTCATAAGGCTTAACTTTCCTACACAATATCAGGTGTGTCCCTGTGGCTCAGTGGTTAGTGCGCGAGTCATTAAGTGGAAATGAGCATGTCCAGAAGGGCATGGGTTCGAATCCCAGTCATGGCTCATCCCAAGATGGGAAAAAAAGGGGCAGCAGAGGGACATCCGGAGTCATGAACCGGGTGTGGCCCAACCCCCCTAGAGTGTCAGGAGATAAGGGCCGAAACACTCGCTTGAAGGGGGCTTCTCTTCTGAGGACTCTCTGCTGCCACGCTCTCCACGAGTTTCTTTCTACCTTACTTATGAAATCCAGGGACATTCATCCTAATCCTGGTCCCAAGGGACATGGAGAACCCCGAGTGGTACACGTTAATGCGCGTAGTCTGAAAAAGTAAATTGACCTTTTTGAAGCAGAATCCCACCAGTTCAATATTATTACCATGTCCAAAACATGGCTCTCACCCTCTGTCTCTGATGCATTAATATGTTTAAAATTTTTTCATTCTCCTGTTAGATTAGATCAACAGTTTAACGATAATGGTGTGTGTTGCCATATATGTCAGAGAGGATCTTTATTATAAACCACGCCCAGACTTACAAGTCGGTTTCTAGAAGCTGTATGGGTAGAAACTAAAATGAATCAAGACAGCTTACTAGTTGGGTCATTCTACCGTAACCTTCATACTCATGTTGACTACTGGAATCTAATAGAAGAGAGCACAGGAAACGTAGATAGAACCCTAACGAAATTTATCATACTTGGAGATTTCAATAATAATGCACTTCCCCACCCTTCCAGTCATATGAGAAATATACTGAATGCTTATCAGCTTAAGCACTTGCAACTTCTCCTACAAGAATAACAAATGATACTGCACTTGCCTAGATTTAGTTGTTACTCAGAGCCCTGACATAATTAAAGCAGTCGAAATCTTGCCTCCATTCTGTAGTGACCACAGTGTCCTATGTGCTGTACTTTAACATTTAATTTACAAGCAAGCCCATTCCAAAGAACGATATTTAATTACGACAAATTAGATCAAGAAAAATTTTGTGAACTTTGAGGGAATGAAGATTGGAATGAAATACAGACTAATTACTCCATAGATGAAGCAAGTAGCATTTTCACAGATAAGTTTATGTCCCTAGCAAAACAATGTATGCCATTTACATTAGTAACTATTCGCCCAAGGGATGCCCCTTGGTTCAACAATGAACTAAAAGAGTTGATAAAAAAGAGAAATAAACTTCATAAAAGGGCAAAGATTTCTAATCTACAAACATACTGGGAAAACTTTTTGTGCACTACGAAATGAAGTCACAGATAGAGTTTGGAAAAGGAACTGCAGTGTTATAACGAACTAAATTATATGGTTATCGACCCAATCAAATTTGGTCATAAGGAATGGTGGAAAATTGTCAGAGTTCATGAGTAAAAAGGGTATTGATGCAGATAATATTCCACCAATAACCGTGAATGGTACGACATATTACTCAGATTTAGAAAAGGCTAACATATTTAATGATGTCTTTGTCAGCCAGTGTAAAGTAGAAGACGACGGAAGTCCCTTGCCCGACATAACCCGAATGTCACGTCTCAACTTACTGAAATAGTGTTGACTGTTCCTGAGGTAAAAAAAATCATAAAAGATCTCAACTCAAGAAAAGCCACCAACCCTGACTCTAGTCATAACAAACTATTGATTGCATCAGTTTGATATTATATCCTCACCTTTAACAATATTCTTTAATCGTTGTTTAACAGAAGGAAGATTTCCAAAGCCCTGGAAATTGATAATGTAACGCCAGTTCATAAAAAGGTAAAAAAGATCAGTGTACGAACTATCGGCCACTATCTCTTTTAAGTTGTGTAGGAAAACTATTTGAAAGATGTGTGCATGGACGAATCTACAACTTCCTGATTTCCAGTAACCTTATAACAAGTGCTCAGTCTGGATTTATTCAGGGTGATTCTACAATCTACCCACCGCTCAGTTTTTATGATGCTCTGGTGACAAACTACAACAAAAGTATTCCGGATCAGTCCATATTTGTTTACGTTTCTAAAGCTTGTGATCGTGTATGGCACTGAGGTCTTCTGTTTAACCTTAAAGCCATTGGAATAAAGGGTAATTTGTTGAACTGGTTCAGTGACTACCTGGGATTATCTTGCAAGACAATTGTAAATGGGGTGAACAGATAAACAGCATTGCTACAAAAGCCAGAATACTGATAAACTGTCTTCGTTCATTTAAGTACAAGCTGAACAGAAAGGCTCTAGAGACAATGTACAAATCATTCATACTACCAATATTTGACTATGCTGACATAATCTGTGATGGATGCGCAGAGTACCAATCAAAACTTTTAGAAGATCTACACATGGATGCTTTGCGCATCATCACAGAACCTGTCCGTGGAACCCGTCATGAAAAATTGTTAAAGGAGCATGGATTCTGTACTTTAAAAGAACGCCGACGAGACATAAATTGATAACATACTACAAGATCCTCCAAGGCAGCTGTCCCACTTACATATCAAACTTATTGCTCGTATCCTCAGTCAACCCCTACCCTAGAAGAAGGCCCTGAGAAAGAATAGTCCCCTGCCACAAATCCAGTATTATAAAAACTCTTTTCTTCCTTCTAACACAATAATGTGGAACAATCTCCCATTGCATATCCAACAATACCAGCCTTTCAGCCAGCTAAAACGATACCTTTCTACAAGTGATAATCCATTGCACCATACTACTATAATGGAAATAGGAAAGCACAAGTCAATAATTGTCGTATGCGTCTTGGTATGAGCAATTTGAATTTTCACCTATATGCCCGACACCTAACAAACAACCCTTCTTGCGCTTGTAGATATCCACAAGAAACATCCGAACACTTCGTACTCCAATGCCAACTTCAGAGCCAACACCAAGCTAACACTATTTTAAACCTCCCGCCAAATCAGATTTCTATCCGAAATCTCCTGCATGGAAACAATTCCTTTAATGTAGAAACAAATGCTAAGATATTTGAAATGGGTCAAAGCTTTATTCTTCTCACAAAGCGTTTTGAAAACTAAACCAACAGCCTCAAGGTTTACAGCTTCCTAGGTATACTTATATTTCACCTCTTCAATTAACGATGCTTTCATCTATATCAACCTAGTTACGGATGTCAGAGGGGCTGGAGTGCTTACATCAATGTCCTGATTATGTCTTTATCCATGTGCAGGAATATGATATTTAATTTGATCACTGTACACTGCAGACGACCAGTGTTGAACACATTCTATCATGTGCCAGACTGCCTTAGGCAGCCACACCAAAACGGGCAATCCCTGTCACCATTTTCTCTTATTTCTTAATTTTCCTTGTTTCATTTTTAATTCTAAATGTCAATTCTAGTTGGCTTTTCTTTAGTTTACAAGTATCGCAATATACTATACCGTTATTGTTACCTCTTTTGTCATGTTTAAATATGTCTGTTATGCTAATATGTTGTATTATACAACTTAGCGAGGCTGCCATCAGTCACATGTTTATTCTGCAAGTCTCACTGCCAGGGCTGCATATAAGAGTCCTCTTGTTGTCTTGACAAGTGTGCTTTGTGTTCAATGAGTATGTTTATAGTATGTTCATGGAAATAAAATTGTTTAAAGTAGTTACCACGCTGGCATTATCACACACACATGCACGCACACACACACACACACACACACACACACACACACACACACACACACACACACACACAAGAAAGAAGCCTTTGATGAATATCTCAAAGACAAAAAGATGAAGAAAAACACAATATATGAAAAAGGCAAAAACACATAGCAATAGAGTAAACGAACAGGCCAAACGGCAGTACTGGTCAAACTTTTGTAAAAACAAAGTTTCTGATCATGCAGATCTTCAGAAGGTTTGGAAAAAAGTGAAGGATATGAAAAATGGAGTATGCCTTCCAGAATATCCAGTACATATAAAAAAAATGAAGAATTTTCTTCTAACTCACAAAAGGCCGAAGCTTTCTCAGAAATGTTTGCAATGACGAGTTGCAAAGAGGGCTTGTCAGAAAAGGATAGAGTTTTTCGAGAGAAAGAATCTTCCAGTGAAATATACAATGATCCATAGAAGATAACAGCCATTTTATCAATGTCCCAATCACCTTAAAAGAAATGAAAGATGTCATTTTTTTCCAATGGAAATAAAAGAACTTCAGTAGGCCCAGATGGAATATCAAATGAATTAATCAAACATTCACCTGCTAATTTTAACTTTCTTCGCCAATTCATACAAAGATTTCGGTCGTCTGGAAATATTCCATTAATATGGAAACAATCTATTATTGTTCCCATACATAAGCTTGGTAAACCAAAATCTGACATAAACAGTTATCGGCCTATTGCTCTGATGTCACATACTGGGAAACTGATGGAAAAAATAATTTTAAATCGTCTCCTATACTACTACGAAAAGAACAATGTCATATCAATACATCAAGCAGGTTTTCATAAGGGCAGATCAACCATCGATCACCTTACCAACTAACAATCCAAATTAAACATCAGTTTGCTAGAAGGAAAAATGTACTGGCTATTTTCTTTGATATCAAAAAAGCGTATGATCAAGTATGGCATTCTAGACTACTTTATAAATCAAAATCCATTGGCTTATCAGGTTGCATGCATACTTATTTCAAGACGTTTCTAGCAGATAGATCAATTCAGACCAAAATAGGACACACTTACTCAAAATTAAAACCACTTCATATGGGAATTCCACGAGGATCAGAGTATCACCAATACTTTTCAATATTTTAACACATGACCTACCATCATCTGTGTCTAATCATGTTGAATTGGTTCAATATTCTGATGATATTTGCATATGGATGAAAGTGACTATGAAAAAAAACGCACTCCAATGAGATTGCTAAATTACACTAAAAATTGTATCAAAGAGACTTAATAATATAAATGGTTTTATGATTCAAAATGGTTTAACTTGTCTCCAGAAAAATCACATATGATGCTTTTTGACTCTGGTTACGATCAAAGAGAGTTGCCTTCTTTCAATCTAGAAGGGTCAGTTATCAATTATGCACAGTCTGTTAAATTTTTAGGAGTAATCCTTACATCAAAATTGTCATGGAAAGAGCATTTAGAATACGTAATGATGAAAGCTAAAAAGAGTCAGAACTTCCTAAAAATTGTCAGCAAGCAACAGTGGGGACAAGACATTTCCACTCTTATACATCTAGGAACAGCACTTATTCGTTCAAAGTTAACATATGCCCAAGAGGTATTCTTCTCTGCCCAAAAATACCAAATGCAAAGTATAGACAGTAAAGCCTATAAACTTGCCATTGGAGTTCCAGTATATACATCTTCTTAAAAACATATGCTGAAATTGGTACATTACCTTTTGAAGAAAATATGAAATTTGCATCTTCTAAATATGTCCTAAGGAGTACATCAGTTCCAAATTCAATTATGATGAAGTGTGCGTAAATCAGACACAGATTTTCCCAAAAGAGCAAAGTCGGTTTGCCTCTTTAGAAACAATAGGCACTTTCACTTATGACATTTTTCAAGAGTCAGGAATCAATAAGAAAGATATATCATCTCGTGTACTGTTCACTGCAGTCCCTAAATGGAAACTACTATCAGCCTTTTTCGATACTAATTATACAAATATAAAGAAAAATGATGGTCCCCGCTTTATCTGCCTCTGTAAAAGCTCATTTTTTTAGCACATGGGTTTGAATTTTCTGCTTGATCTTCCTTTTAGTCTAGTTTCAGGTATTATTTATTTGGTTGATTCTAAAGTCTGTTTTAGGACGCGGCTAACAGTCTTATAATCTAAAAGTAAAGAGGTGAGATTTATTGCAGAAGTTTATCATACCAGCCATTATTTGTCACTGCGTGGTGCTATATCCTCAGTCTCTTGGGTTCCCA
>JADBJO010029372.1:0-2500 GCA_016801955.1 Conus betulinus
AGTTCTAATTTGCGCAATAGGAGAGGATGATTTAAACATCAAACGCTTTCTCAAAGTCTATGAAAAGAAACCGTAAATTTGTTTTCATTTACATTGCATAGAAGGCTATCAACAAGCTGTATGAGGGCTGTATGACAGGAATGATTTTCACGGAAACCAGATTGATCTTCATTGAGTAAATTATTTTTAGTAAGGTAAGTGTAGAGGGACTTTTGCAGGTGCTTTTCAATAGGCTTAGATAAAGCAGAGAGGAATAACTTTAGCTTCCTTAATTTTAAAGGAAAAGTTTGTTTCTCTATGCACAAATTGTAAAATAAATAATAAACGCGTGTCAGAGATCACTGGGCATGAAACTTTAAGTATTTTTACATCTAAACCGTCTAAATCACGTGCACCAGATTGTTTTAAATTCGAGAAACTTTTACTGACATCCATAACCGTCATTGGTTTGGAGAGTAAAAGGAAAGTAAATATTTTTTGAATCAAGGTAATGTTTTAAGTGGCTGAGATCATTTTCATTGGACCTGTCATGTAATATGATTTTATCTTTGATGTTTGCAAAAGGGTTGTTTAACTGATTTGAAGATACGTCTGTAAGAATTTGCTGACTTCTTGATATTTGTTTATTATATCAACATGTTGATAGCTTTCCAGATCTGACGTGAATCCTTTGTAGAAATTAACATCTTTTGGAAGAAATTGCGTTTAGATTGTTTCATTGAGTTTACTTTATTTCTTTGTTTTCGAAATTCTTTATTTGTTCCGAAATTACTTAAATAATTTCTTTTATTAATTTCTATATCAATTTCTTTTGTTATCCACGGTGGGTTTTGTTTCTTGTTTGACTCTTTTCTTATGAACGGAGCATGCTTGTTATATACAGAAATAAATGTATATGATCCAATATTCAGCTGCTTCATCAGGATCTCTTATTTGATATATATAATCCATCTGTGCCGTGGCAAGGTCTGAAAGGAAATCTTCTTCTTTAAAGTTTCTAGAGCTTCTGTAATATATAATCTTATGCCCTACCTTTGGAATTTTAACACGGGTTTTGTACCAAGTAAGACAGACGGGATTGTGGTCACTACATCCGCATGGTGGAGCACATACTTCAATAATAGGTTGTTTTGTGTTTGTGTAAATGTGATCAATTAAGGTATTTGAATGTTCAGTTACACGTGTGGGTTTGTCAATAAGTTGTTCTAGCCGTGTAAAGTGTAGTTTTGATGCCATTTGGGTTTGGGTTTCATTACATCTATATATTAAAATCTCCGCAAATGATAGTTTCAAAACTTAGCATTGTTACTTCATCCATAAGGACACTAAATTTATCTTGCCAGTCTGTAGTTTCTGATGGATTTCTGTATATGACTAGTGGTTTACTGTTTTTCATGCTGATTTCAATCCATACAGATTCAATGTCACTGTATTTTCATGCTGATTTCATATAATATCTATATATATATATATATATATATAATTATATTTGTATTATATATATATATATATCAATATTATGGTGTGTGTGTGTGTGTGTGTGTGTGTGTGTGTGTGTGTGTGTGTGTGTGTGTGTGTGTGTGTGTGTGTGTGTGTGAAATTGGTAGCAATGGAGGAATATTGTTTTGGTCCATTTTTTTTTGTCCAAACATACAATGACAAGTAACATACATACATAAATACATTAATACACAGTGGCACATGTTTAACGCATAAAAATGTACATACACTTTTTTTTTTCAGAATAGCGTTGTTTTTTTTTTAAATTCTTTTACACGGGCACACATACCGAATACATTCTAATAAATGGCATTAATCCTGTGTACCCAGGTTGTGGACGAGATTAAATAGAAAAAAGAGAGTATACAGTACTTACGTTCACTTACGCACACATTTGCGCATACACCTACATTGCGCATACTAATTGATGATTATAACCATTAGTTCCCTAGTGTTTTGATATACGGTGACCATTTTGTTAAGTGCGTTGCATGATTCATATCCTTTAAGGACATATTTTTTCCGTCTTATGTCTATAGTCAAGCTCCTTCAAAATCATGTTTAGATTAGATTTTGTCTTGTTAATTCTACATTTACATATGAAATATTTTCCCATTAAATTATCAGGTCTAGCATATCGTCGGTTTTTGTTTTCTCATCCGTGTCAAATAATGTAATCTCCACATTAAGGGATAACCAGCACCTTCGGGTGTTTCTTTTTTTCTTCTTTGCCTTAACTAGGCTGACCCTGGAGAAAGGTCCAGTGACGGTGAGGAAAGACCCACTGACCACAGGGAAAGTCCTGTTGACAGTGGGAAAGACTACAACTTTGGATTCTCTCTTGAGGGCACATAAGACCGTATGGCGAAAGCTTGGCTGTGTCTGGAGTGGCACTGTCTTCATCTGTCCGTGGGCAGGGGGTGGTTGGGTCTGTGGGGTGTGCTCGACAGCTGGAGGGTGGTGTTTTTTTCGCCGGTGGGCTCTGCAGTCATGAAATACG
>JADBJO010029372.1:7500-10000 GCA_016801955.1 Conus betulinus
CACCCCCCCTCCACATCATGAATGCTCTTTGTCAGCCATCCCCTCCACATCATAATGAATGGTCTTTGTCAGCCATCCCCTCCACATCATAATGAATGGTCTTTGTCAGCCACCCCCTCCACATCATGAATGGTCTTTGTCAGCCACCCCCTCCACATCATGAATGCTCTTTGTCAGCCATCCCCTCCACACCATGAATGCTCTTTGTCAGCCATCCCCTCAACATCATGAATGGTCTTTGTCAGCCATCCCCTCCACATCATGAATGCTCTTTGTCAGCCACCCCCTCCACATCATGAATGGTCTTTGTCAGCATCCCCCTCCACATCATGAATGCTCTTTTTCAGCCACCCCCTCCACATCATAATGAATGGTCTTTGTCAGCCATCCCCTCCACATCATGAATGGTCTTGTCAGCCACCTCCTCCACACCATGAATGGTCTTTGTCAGCCACCCTCCTCATCATGAATGCTCTTTGTCAGCCCCCTCCTCCACATCATAATGAATGGTCTTTGTCAGCCACCCCCCTCCACATCATGAATGCTCTTTGTCAGCCACCCCCTCCACATCATGAATGGTCTTTGTCAGCCACCCCCTCCACATCATGAATGGTCTTTGTCAGCCACCTCCTCCACATCATGAATGCTCTTTGTCAGCCACCTCCTCCACATCATGAATGGTCTTTGTCAGCCATCCCCTCCACATCATGAATGGTCTTTGTCAGCCATCCCCTCCACATCATGAATGGTCTTTGTCAGCCACCTCCTCCACATCATGAATGGTCTTTGTCAGCCATCCCCTCCACATCATGAATGGTCTTTGTCAGCCATCCCCCTCCACATCATGAATGCTCTTTGTCAGTCACACCCCCCACATCATGAATGCTCTTTGTCAGCCACCCCTTCCACATCATAATGAATGGTCTTTGTCAGCCATCCCCTCCACATAATGAATGGTCTTTGTCAGCCACCCCCTCCACACCATGAATGGTCTTTGTCAGCCATCCCCCTCCACATCATGGATGGTCTTTGTCAGCCACTTCCTCCACATCATGAATGCTCTTTGTCAGCCATCCCCTCCACATCATGAATGGTCTTTGTCAGCCACCCCCCTCCACATAATAATGAATGGTCTTTGTCAGCCATCCCCTCCACATCATGAATGCTCTTTGTCAGCCATCCCCTCCACATCATGAATGATCTTTGTCAGCCATCCCCTCCACATCATGAATGGTCTTTGTCAGCCATCCCCTCCACATCATGAATGGTCTTTGTCAGCCCACCCCCTCCACATCATGAATGGTCTTTGTCAGCCATCCCCTCCACATCATGAATGCTCTTTGTCAGCCACCCCCTCCACATCATGAATGCTCTTTGTCAGCCACCCCCTTCACATCATAATGAATGGTCTTTGTCAGCCATCCCCTCCACATCATGAATGGTCTTTGTCAGCCATCCCCTCCACATCATGAATGGTCTTTGTCAGCCATCCCCTTCCACATCATGAATGGATTTTGTCAGCCACCTCCTCCACATCTCCCCTGACTGTGGATGGTACGCGGGGTCATGTGTCAGGCTTTTTGTCCTGCTATGCTATTCACTCATGGTGCTCGCCGGTCTCTCTGATCGTGTGTTGTCAGTCAGTCTGTCTATCTGTCCGTCAATGTCTCTGTCTCTGTCTGTCTGTGTGTCTGTCTGTGTGTCTGTCTGTCTGTCTATCTGTCTGTCTGTCTGTCTGTCTGTCTGTCTGTCTGTCTGTCTCTGTCTGTCAATGTCTCTGTCTGTCAATGTCTCTGTCGCTCTCTGTCTGTCTGTCTGTCTCTGTCTGTCTGTCTGTCTGTCTGTCTCTCTCTCTCTCTCTCCTCTCTCTCTCTCTCTCTCTCTCTCTCTCTCTCTCTCTCTTTGTGACTTATTCACACATTAAGCAGCTTGGCGATCAAACAACTGTGTTGTTTGTCCTTCGCCATCCTGGCCAGTTTCTACCAGAGCCAGCCCCTTCATTACGTCCACAGAGCCAGCCCCTTCATCACGTCCACAGAGCCAGCACGTCCACAGAGCCAGCCCCTTCATCACGTCCACAGAGCCAGCTCCTTCATCACGTCCACAGAGCCAGCCCCTTCATCACGTCCACAGAGCCAGCCCCTTCATCACGTCCACAGAGCCAGCCCCATCATCACGTCCACAGAGCCAGCCCCTTCATCACGTCCACAGAGCCAGCCCCTTCATCACGTCCACAAAGCCAGCCCCTTCATCACGTCCACAGAGCCAGCCCCATCATCACGTCCACATACAGAGCCAGCCTCTTCATCACGTCCACATACAGAGCCAGCCTCTTCATCACGTCCACAGAGCCAGCTCCTTCATCACGTCCACATACAGAGCCAGCCCCTTCATCACGTCCACAGAGCCAGACTCTGTTATGGACTTACATATGAAAGTACGCAGCTATACAAAAAAGCATTGACTCTGACTTACTACCAGAATAAATCCAAAGGCAAAA
>JADBJO010029372.1:17500-19125 GCA_016801955.1 Conus betulinus
CGCCAGTCTGTCCCTGCCTGTGTGCCCGTCTGTCTGTCTGCCTCTATGTCCATTTGTCTTTCTATATCACTGTCTGCCTTCTGTCCTCCTCTCTGCTCTCCTCTCTCGTCCTCTCTCTCTCTCTCTTCTCTCTCTGTCTCTCCTCTCTCTCTCTCTCATCTCTCTCTCTCTCTCTCTCCTCTCTCTCTCCTCTCTCTCTCTCTCTTCTCTCTCTCTCTCTTGTGCTGAAATAGGAATTTGCTATGTGTTGGTATATGTACCAGTGACGAGCAAAACAGAATAAAACAGATTATTGCTTTTAAAGTTATCCGACGCATCTGACACGACACATAGTGACAGTAAATTTCGCGCTTTTATATATAACGTATTGATGATGTATAGGTTGGAAAAAAACACGCATTTCTATGTCCACCTGTTATTTATCTGCAGTAACATTCTTTTTCTTCGTAATCAGCCCTACAATTTACATACACCAAGCAAAATGAAGTTCATCCCATATTTTGTTACAATCGTGACACACACCCGAATGGCTTGACTATTTTGAAGTCAGGATCGTCTTCAACACAGTATAATGACCCTAGCTTTGAAAAAAACAATCCACACAAAGCGAAAGACCGTTGAAGAGGAAATGTCTTTATTCAAAAGCCTTGGAATAACCCCAAGGAAAACTGAATTATTTATTGAAACGCGAAGGGGAAGGTTTTCACTATAAAAACAAACAAACAATACACAAAAAGTGCATGTTAGCTCGGCAGCTTTCGTGCACTGCCATTGTAAAAAAGCACAAAAACAAACAAACAACAAACAAACAAAACAGACAAGAGGAACACAGGAATCCGCCACTAATCAGCTTGTGTTGCTTTTCTCGAATTGAAAGTGGATGGGCCACCACCACCTCTTTCCTCCTCTCCCACTGCCTCCCTGTCTGTCCGTCTGTCTGGGCTTGTCTTTGCTGCTGCCTGTCTGTTCTGCAGTTGTGTCCGTCTGTCTGCTTGTGGTCTGTCTGTCTGTCGTGCTTGCTCTCGTCAACTCCTCTCTCTCTCTCTCCTCCTCTCTCGTGGCTTGTACTAACCATACCTCATTGGATAGTTGGTAAATTATGTTTCCACTTAACTGATATTCTAGCAAGGTTGTATGTTCCTTTTGGCACGAAACAATTTTAGCAGCCCTGAGGCTGAGTTGGCCTTCGTGGTCGCGGCTATCAGCTATAAGCCATAATTGACTTATGAATGTTTACGTATGCCTATGTACGTATGTTTACGTATGTCCTGTTTTGTGTGTGTGGTGTTGTGTGTGGTGTGTGTGGTGTGTGTGTGTGTGGTGTGTGTGTGTGTGTGTGTGTGTGTGTGTGTGTGTGTGTGTGATATGTTAAAAAACAAGTGATTACTTGCTGTGTGTAATACTATTTTTCTTTTTTTGTAGTTTAAAAAAATGTTGTTCTTCTTATACATTTCATGTGTTTAATTTTGGTCAATCGATGTAATTGTTCCTTTTTTGTTTATTTGTTATTTTTGAGGGCATAGTTTCAAAAAGGCTTCCACTTCTCTATTCACCCTAATTCAAGATTTCGAGTTTCGGGACCTTCGAGTCTCTCTCTCTCTCTCCTCTCTCCTCTCCTCATCTCC
>JADBJO010029373.1:0-2500 GCA_016801955.1 Conus betulinus
GGGAGGGGGAGTAGAGGACAGTTTGTGTGGGGGTAACTCGTGGCAGACTGCATGGCAAGGCCTGGCCCCATCGGCGAGGTATCCCACCCGTTGGAGCATCAGTTTCAACTAGACTTGCTACCTGTACAAATGCGTCACTGGTGATCAGAATGTGGTCAAATTTCCTGACCAACACAGATAAATTTCTCAGAGGGGTACAGGAACCCACTACCTGCCATCCCAACAGCGTGCAGCTCTAAAACCACTGCACTACACTGGCTAGTTGATGGTTCAGTCTGGCCATGCTTTTTGAAAACATGTTTGCTTTTTTTTCTGTTTTTTCTGTATTCTGCATTTCCCTTCTCATTCTGTGTCTTTCTCTTTCTCTCTCGGCCTCTCACTTAATCTCTTTCCTTCACTTCTTTCAACTCCCCCCCCCCATCTCCCCTCATCCCCCCCCCATCCCCACATCTTCTCTCCTCTCTCTCTCTTCCCCTCCAACTTCTCCCTCCCCTCCCCCCATCCCCGAACTCACCCCAGTCTGCCCTTTTTCTTTCTGCCATTCTTTCTGTCTTTTCTGTTTTTCTCAATGTATTTTTGTTGCTCCATTTTCTCGAGAAGTAACACATTGATATAAGCAAGGGTTTAGAGCTAGTAGCTGTCCATGCATTAAATGAAAAACAACAGTAAGAAAACAATGAAGAAGTCAAAGTCTTATTCATCAAGTGAAACATTGCCTAGGATATCTTTCTGTTTGCAGTTGGTCTGCTGTTTGCTCCCCTCCCCTCTTCCTCCCTGCCTTTCCTGTTCGTTTGTTTTATCTGTCTCTGTAGATTTCTCCATCCAGCCACCCTCCCCTCCACACACACACACACACACACACACACACACACACACACACATACACACACACGCTTATATACAAACAAACAACCAAAAAGAAAATTCCACAGACGCACATGTAGGTATCTCTTGAATGTGTGTAAGTTTGTGACAAAGAGGAAAAGGGCAAGTGTGTTTGCTTTCTTGCTATTAGTTCTTTGTCATATAGTATTATTCACAATATACAAGGCAATTCATCAGGTTTTCAAATTCATGGTTTTTAAGTTTTGCTTGTTTTTGTTTTGTTTATAGGAGGTGCAATACGCTTTCAGAATAAGATCATTGATCCAGTGAAAAAGTGAGTACATGTGTTTTAATGAAATTGTTGACAGTATTGAGAGAAAGAAAGGGAGAGAATAACTGTTGAGTGTTTTTGTGTGTGTTGTCATAGCTGTGTGTGTGTGTGTGTGTGTGTGTGTGGTGTGTGTGTGTGTGTGTGTGAGAGAGGTGTGTGTGTGTGTGTGTGTGTGTGTGTGTGTGTGTGTGTGTGTGTGTGTGTGAGGTGAGTGTGTGTGTGTGTGTGTGAATGTGTTTGTAAATATTGTGGTATTGCCATTTTATCCTGGAATGCTGAAAATACTTCAGTCTTGAAAATGAATATATACACATATATATCTCCCCAGGAAATATGCCCATCCCAATCAATGGTTTAAACTTTGCAGTTTCTTGTCAGCTGGGTGAACATCATCAGATGAAATTTGGGAAATTCATTCATTTCAGTAGAATTACATAAAACCAGGTCTGGCTGTGTGCTAGTTCACGTTTTTCAGTCACTGTGACGTAGTAGGCTTTTGATAGCTGTTTTTTTCTTTTTTTTTTTTTCAACCCCATAACAGATCTGTGTGTAAATATATGAGCCATTCCATTTTTGTGTCATGTAACATTGGTTAAGTGTCATTGAACTTCTATCCTCCCATGCCCATAAATAGTGTCAGAGGATTAATCAAAGTGGCATGTTCTAATTCAATCAGTTGCTATGGATTGTTTATGATTAGATCTGTCTGTCCATCTGTCCACCTATTTATCTTTCTGTCTATCTGTCTCTTTCTATCTATCTATCTATCTATCTATCTGCCTCTCCATCTTTGCTGCTGTATGTTGATGTCAGCCTTGTACATGTGACTGTTGTATGTTGATGGCTTGGCAAAGTAAGGTTCCCAACACCGTTCAAACAGCTCCGTCCTGCTCGTTGTCGGAAGGTCTGACCCCACTCTGGCTTGTCTCACTGTCAGCTGCTGCCATGGTAACTGTCAAAAGAAAAATTAGCAGTAGTAGTATTATTGTTGTTGTTGTCATTATTATTATACACCCTGACTTGGCTAATAAACCCTTCAGGTTGGGGAGGGAGGGGCGGAAGAGAGGGGGAGAAGTGTTTCCAGAAGGCAGATGGCTAAAAATAGGAAATGGAAATGTGAAGTAATGGTAAAAGGTGACGTTTGGTTAAAGCCCAGTCGACTGCAAAGGGGCCATATCAGGGCTGTCTGTCACCGCATTGAAATGTGAAGTAGTTTATCTTGTTGTTGATGTTGATGATAATGATGATGATGATGATGATGATGATGATGACGATGTATTGGCATTGTTTTCAGGATGCCAAGGTTGAAGGTTCTGCTGATCAACACCAGGGGCCCCGCAGCAC
>JADBJO010029373.1:5000-19122 GCA_016801955.1 Conus betulinus
TGGACATATGAAGGGATGAGCGTTTGTGGTTTCATCTTCATTAATATGTTCTGTATTAACAGATCTTTCCTTCAGACAGCACCCATGCTTTGTATGAAACTAACCACCGAAGTTCACATTGACCTGTGAGTACAGGTGTACCATTAGACACTGAACTTTATTGTCAGCCTGTATTTGCCTGTGGCCGAGTGTGCTGGACTCTGTTTTTGTAGGTCAGGCAAAATGTTTGACCAAGTTTGGGTCAAAAGATGGAAAGTGGCCTGAGGATGAACCAAATAAATGTTGGTTAGGACCCGTGATTTGGACTAGGTTCATTCAGCAAGATATTCACAAATCAGAGTCTGCAAAAACTGCGAAACTGATTTGAACAAAACCAGGTTGAAAGGTAAATTGTTTTCCCTAGATGAACCCATGAAATTACAGAATAAATTCGGATTTAGAAAAAATTCAGTCCAGTTTCCTGCCTTCGTCTTCCATGTGCTGGTAAGATTTTGACCTTTACAGCTTCAACTGAGAAGCCAGTGGTGCAGTTCTTTGGTTGTCGTAGACCATGAGTCCCCACTGCAGGGTGAGGTCTTGTTGCATGAATTAGCATGTCCTTGATGATGTTTTGTTTGTGGAGCTGATGGACATCAATCAGCATTTTGCTTAATGATGTTATGTTACAGGAGTTATGAATCAGCATTTGCTGAATATTTGCTGAACGATGTTATGTTACATGAGACATGAAGCAGCATTTGCTGAATGATGTTATGTTACAGCAGACATGAAGCAGCATTTGCTGAATATTTGCTGAATGATGTTCTTACAGCAGACATGAAGCAGCATTTGCTGAATATTTGCTGAATGATGTTATGTTACAGCAGACATGAACCAGCATTTGCTGAACATTTGCTGAATGATGTTATGTTACAGGAGACATGAACCAGCATTTGCTGAATGATGTTATGTTACAGGAGACATGAAACCAGCATTTGCTGAATGATGTTATGTTACAGGAGACATGAGTCAGTATTTGCTGAATATGTTACAGGAGACATGAACCAGCATTTGCTGAATGATATGTTACAGGAGATATGAACCAGCTTTTGCTGAATGATGTTATGTTACAGGAGACATGAGTCAGCATTTGCTGAATGAATTTTTGTTGCAGGAGCTGATTGACATGAACCAGCATTTGCTGAATGAATTTTTGTTGCAGGAGCTGATTGACATGAACCAGCATTTGCTGAACACCATAGGCGTGGGTCACGCTTCGCTGGACAAGGTGGTGCAGGTGACTGCTGGTCATGGTCTGCACACCAAGCTGACAGGGGCGGGGGGGGGGGGGTGTGCCTACACCCTGCTGACCCCAGGTGGGTCTCCTGCTCTTCTTCATAAATCAAGTGCACAAACACATGTGCATTCACACACACGTGTATGCTTGTGTGCCCATATACACAGGCGTGTATGTTTGTGAATGCATGTACATGCACATGCAAGCCAACAGATCATACATGTACATGCTTACATATGCACATGTATGCACACACGCATTCACATGCATAATGGACACATGGCCGACCCCACTTACATGCGCAAGCACGTGCACATACAGACAGACACACACATTCGTACACACACACACACACACACACACACACACACACACACACTCACACACACATGTACATGTACACACACACACACACACACACACACACACACACACACACACACACACACACACACATACACACACACGCACACACACACACATACATGCACATGCACACACATGCATACACATATAACCACAATAGTGGCACAGACAACATTATGTAGGTAGCCAGGCATTGACTTGCGTGTCAGGCTAATGCACAGATCAGACATATGCTAAGTTGCATCCATGAGATCCTCGTCTTAAATATTTTTTTTAGTTGTCTTACTTTACTATCCATCAGCTGTTAACTCTGCGTACTGTGGTTTTGTAACTTAGCAGATGTGGTAAAGCATGTATGGGTATTGACACCTCCTTGATGAAACTGAAACTTCGTCTTCTCATTATGATTGTTATTATCATCATTACCATTATTGTTGTTCTTGTTAATAATTATTATTATTATTATCATTATTGTTATTATTGTTATTATTATTATTATTATTATTATTGCAGTTATCCTTGATGTTCAGTTTTCAAAATGGAGTGACTGAGGGTGGAAAATGAAGCAAAATTTAGAAAGAAAGGGGGTTAATTACCGCCAAGGACATTGACAAACAAAGCACAGGACAAGACACATGCATTTCAGCCTCTTGGGTCTTCTTCAGGTAAAAACAATTAACATTTAGGACAGTACAAAGAAAGAACATGGAGTGACTTATTTTTTTATGTATACGTTCTTTGTTTGTGTGAGAGTGTGTGTGTATGTGTGTGTGTGTGTGTGTGTGTGTGTGTGTGTGTGTGTGTGTGTGTGTGTAGCCATGTTCCATATGCAGTTGAATGTGTGCTGGTTCAAGAGCACATCGCCATTTTCTCCCAAAACAAAATCTTCATTTCCAGTGACATCAACAGACACTGTTGAGGACGTGAGTAAGGAGCTGAAACAATGCGGCTTTGACTGCTGGGAAACCAGCGTGGGTGCCGCAGGTGTGACTTGGCATCAGGACCCCCAGAGTGATGACGCTGTACCCCCACAATTATTCACATCCTCCTGTGCCTCATCATGACCACTCAATACATCCCCTGTCACATTCAGTTCAGCATGTCTTCCATTGTGGTGACCAAGTATTGCTACAGTTATTCCATGTGTCTCCTACTTTTAGGCAGTTTCTCATGTCACTTTTCCCATGTTTCACCTATGTACTGTTACTTGTCTGTCAAAGGATTTTTCTTCAGAAGTCAGCCTGGGTACAACTGTCTTGTTTTGCCTGTGTGTTTTTACCTGTACGTCAAAGATATTTTTCTTCAGAATTTTGCTTGGTTATTACTAACACATTACCACTGTAGCTCGTATAGATTTTTTCTTCAGAATTTTGCTTGGTTATAACTGACACATTCCCTGTTGCTCATCCTTCGAAAGGATCTTCAGAATTTTGCTTGGAAATAACTTACTCTTTTGTTATCCTTTTTGCTCATCCTTCAAAACGCTGTTCTTCAGAATTTTGCCTCTGTGTAATTCTTGTTGTTATAATTTTTCTCATCCTTCAAAGGGATCTTCTTCACAGAGTTACCTCAGTATAACTCTTTCCTTACACTTTCTGCTCATCCTTCAAAAAGATCTGCTTCAGACTTTTGGTTGGGTGTAACTCGCTTGTTGCCATTTTCACTCACCTTTCAAAGGGATCTTCTTCAGAATTTTACTTAAGGACCACTTACCTTTCAGCCACAGGTTCTTTAAGATGCTTTCAAGCATGCTGCACAAGGGGACTTGGGTTTAATACTCTTATCTGAAAGGCTGGTACTCAAACCACCAGTCTTCTTCAGATGAACGAGTTGGAGAGCAGAGCAGGGGATGCTTGGGTACAAGAATGTATAGCAATATCTTTACCAGAGGCAGATGCGTGAAGAGTCAGGGAGCCTTGGGCAAGCTGCTTGAACTGAACTGTCATCTAAAAGAAACGTGGATTTCCATGGACATATGTCATGTCTGCAAAGTGCAGTCCCAAGGGTGTTTTATCTAAAGAGATTATGGATCCGTGAAAATATTTACCCCGGGCAAGATTTGAACCATAGCGTCCAGATCATCTTGCTTGCCTGTCAGTTTGTTGGTGATTTACTCCACCATGCTGATTGTTGGCATGTGGAAGTCTACTGAATTCAACTGGTTGGTGACTTCATTGTGTATGCATGTGTTGAATGTTGTGTGCATGTGCCACACGTGTTTTCTTGAAACATCTGCTCAGCAAAAAGGATGAATAAGTCTGCTGTAAACTGATCTCAAATAAACAACTCACAGTTGTATTGCTATGTTTATGCTTTGTTTGAAATCTATGAAAGAGGTGTTTGTTCATTTCTCCAGTTGTTGTTGCTGAGTACATGTGTTTTGTACAGGGTATATGGGTAAGTTTGGAGCATAGTTTTCCCAAGGGTGGTCTCCTTGTTTGTTCTGTATGTTCTGTGTTGGCATTTCTGCTTAGGGTCCACGGCATGAATAGCATTTGTATAGAGTTAGGCACACGTAATCACCTCATCAAGGGAGCAAGATTCACCACACTTGTTCGTTGCTTATATCACTTGGATTGTTGTTGACTATATCCATTGGAAGTGCCATGTCCATGTTAGTTTTTGACTGCTTGACTGGTCTGTTTCAAACGATTTTCTTTTGAAATAAAGATTGGTGAGCCTTTGAACAAGTCGATGTGCCTGTGTTCTTATGTTTAGGAATTTATTTATCATTCATATTTGTTCTGACCTTTCATTTATAGCTGTGTCTGTTTATTTGTTTTGTTTGTGTTTTTGTTTTGTTTCCTTATTTTGTTTGTGTAAATCGTTATCATTATCACCAGTATGATTATAATTTGGCTGACGATGTTTAATTTCTCTCTAATCTTCCCTGTAACTTCATTGGTACAACCTCCTCCTCATCACTCATTCCAGGACCCCATCCACATTCACTCTCTGCCTTGCCCCACCACAGCCCCAGCACCAGAAATCCCCAGGGAGCAGTCAATATCAAGTCGTCATGAGGCAACACACCAGAAGAGACACAGCACTGCTGCGGAGTCACTTCAGTGGTGGGACCTATTCTGATCCACCACACGACGGACACCACACACTAAACCCCTTTCTGACGAAATAATTGCTTAGTCATTGAGCCAGCATGAATGAGTGTCCAACTGCGGAGGGAAACATGCTGAAATCGTTATCTTCTCGATGGCGCTGTAATTATTGAACCAGTGATTCTGAAAACAGACAAGCGCCTGGGTTGTTTGGTTTGGAAGTTATGGAACTAAATCACTGTTCAGAGGCATACCAGCGTCAGTTGTCACAGACACACATGTGCACGAACACACACACACTTACACGTGCGCACACACACACACACACACACACACACACACACACACACACACACACGTGCACAAACACACACACACATGCCACGCACACACACACATACACGCACGCACACACACACACACACACACACACTGATACGCACACACACACACAACACACACACACACACACACACACACACACACACGAGCAAAAACAACACATAAAAAACCCGAGTTGTTTGGTGTGGAATCCGCGGAACCTAATCGCTCTAATTATCATCCTCTGATCGCAAATTGGAGAACTAAAGCAAACGAACTGTGGTTTTCACTCCAGTCAGCAAAGAAGAGGAAGTTTCGTTTGTTACAGGCAAGTCAACAGCAACACGTGGACTTTGAATCAGAGCCAGAGCTAGGAGACAACAATTCTCCCCACTCAATCACACAGGAACCCTGTGATGGCAATGGAAACAGTCGATCCCGTGTACAAGACACCAGTACTTTACCATCCTCATCCTCCATCCCCAGGCATGGACATGGACGGAACCGTAGGTTCCGCCGCCCGCCAGCACTAGAACAAGCCCACGCCAAGTGGTGAACCTCTCAGGAGTTTCTCTGACCAAGGATCAATTGTATGTACTTTCACTGGGCCCAAAATTCTGTCCAACTCCTGGCAGTTACAATGAGATGCTGATGGAACTGATGGAAGACATCCGAAAGGGAAACAGGCGACTAAGACTCAGAGAATTCTGGCATGACGAGGATGTCCCCAACCAAATGCCATCACAAGGCAAATTCTACAAGAAGACGGGCTGGAGTCCCCCTGTAGGGCGAGACTCAGCACTAGATGCCTACTGTGCCACGATGAAGTCCCGAACCAGAGCTCATATTCCTGCACCAGTGCACAGCAGGAACTTGAGTCAGAATCAACGGAAAGCAATTAAAGCTTTAAGACAGATGGTACTAGACAGAAAAATTAGAATCTCGCCTGCAGACAAGGGCGGCGCCATTGTCGTCCAAAGATTTGAACAATATGTTTCAGAAGCAGAACGACAACTGAGCCATATTCCTGCACCAGTGCACAGCAGGAACTTGAGTCAAGTAGAAACTGCTACAGATGGGGAAAGACAGAAGAGGGTGAAGTGAATGCACTTTATTTTTACCATCTACCAAAGATCCATAAAAATGCAGATGTACCACCAGGAAGACCTATCGTGTCAGGCATAGGGGGCCCAACGGAAAAGCTATCCAAACTGGTAGATTACTGGCTACAGCCAATGGTACAAGCCCTGCCTTCTTACCTGAAAGATACTACACATTTTTTACAAATCGTGGAACAATGGAAGGCAGCATATGAACCTCTCCCACCTGAGGCACTACTAGTCACCGTGGATGTAGTGGGACTGTATTCCAACATCCCACATGAGGAGGTCCACACATCCTAAGAGAAATTGTAAAACCCATACAGCAGTCAGACATCAGTTCACCACCGCTTTATGTCCTCACCGACATTGTGACCCATCCTGACCAACAACGTCTTCACATTTAATGAAAGAATCTGCAAGCAAACCATGGGCACTGCTATGGGGACACCCATGGCGCCTTCTATCGCCAATGTTTTCATGACCAGGGGCCGTATGCACATGTCGTGGGGTGGCGGGGAAGTGACCTTCCTACCTCGTTGTAAGCTCGAAGGGCCGTTACTTAGGGATGTATATGACGAGAGTAACCTTTAACCTCGAGTTTAGCAGTGGGTGGCGGTCGAGTAAGCTACAACGAGGAGAGGGCAGGAGTCCGCCCTGGGTTAGATGAAAACAAAGATGGCAGCCAACTTATTTTTTTTTCCACCGACGAAGGCAACTATTGCGGAGAGCCGTATTTTACGGGACAGTACGAATCCGTTCGACACGTTCAAGGATGGAGAAAGTCACGCGAAGTTAAGATTTCGTCGTCACAACATCATCCAGCTGACAGATACCCTTTGAGAAGACATTGAATTTGATTTGCACAGACGGAGACACGGAACTCTGCCCTGCTCTACAAGTGTGTCTGGCACTGCGCTTTTTTTTTTTTTTTGCCACTGGCACATTTCAAGATGATGTTGGTGAAAACAATCGGCGTATCTCAGAAAACATCAAGAATTGTTAGGAGAGTGACACTGGCCTCGTTGCGTCGCCTGCCTGTGGAAGTGAAAATGCCAGCTACTGATGCCGAGGCTGCTGCGATCAGCCAGAAATTCTATGGGTTAGTACACAATAGAATAGCTCGTAAAATTGTGACCAAATATATGTGATGTGTGTGTTTGTGTCTGTCTGTGACTGCCACTTTGTGTGCGCGTCACAGTATGTGCATGTGTGTGCGTGATCAGTCTGACGTCTGTTCATTCTCGGACAAGCAGATAGATCTAGCTCCAAAGTTCGTCTGCTACGATAGTTGGCTTAGCGCTTGGTGTGTGTAGGCAAAATCTGTCTTCGTGCCTGTATGTATCACTGTAGTGTCAGTGTGCGTGTGAGTGTGACTTCATCATGTTTATGGCTTTTAATAGTTGTATCAAACTTGTTTCAGTTAAGCTGCTTTTTCAGTCTGTGTCAGTGTGTATGTGTCTGTGCCACTGTGTGAGAGAGTATGGGTTGGGATGTTGTTATTTCGGGTTTAACGTCCACATCACCATCAGTCTTGGTCCAGGGGCCATTCCATACAAACAAGAGCTTTTAAATTATTTTAATGCGTCCATTATGGGGACAGTTGCCAAAAAAGGACCCAGTTCAATTATTCATTTGTTTGAGTGTGGGATGTGTGTGTGTGTGTGTGTGTGTGTGTGTGTGTGTGTGTGTGTGTGACCTTTCATCAAATTAAGTGTTAGGATGCTTTTAATGTTTTATTGCTTTTTTCAGGATGAATCCAGGTTTTCCAATATCATCAGGTGCATTGATGGAACCCATGTTAAGATTCAGGCTCCAACGGAGGGGGAACAGGAATATGTCAACCGCACAAACTTTCATTCAATCATTGTGCAGGTAAGATTGTTTTTTGTTTTGAAATGTAACATGCAACTGAACTGAAAAGACTAAGAATTACAAATCCCGTTATAGATGACTGCACAAGCTTTTGGTATTTTTTCTTATTTTTGGCTTTGTGTTGTTTAGAACAGATCAAGTAGTATTGTTGCTATATGTTCATTTCAAAAAGGGGGTGGTGATACACAGCATATAAAACAATTTTCAGTTTTACATAGTACAGTTTCCAACTGAAAATGACTGAAGGTGGAACATGAAGCAAAATTTAGGTGTACAGCTATGGCTGTGGGGTGCATGCCTCTTTCTGCTTGATAGTGATACCCCGGTTATGATTGGTTGAGAACTGTGGCCATGCATGAGGCACACACACACACACACACACACACACACACACACCATTCCAACATATCAAAGTTTGAAAGACACAGGCAGAAGATTACAGATGCACAGCCAGCAACACACAACACCAGGATCAAACTCATAATCAGTTCATTTTAGTAGTGTATTTGAAGCCTTTTCAGCAAACATGATATTAGACTGAAGTGAAAGAAAAGTATTAAACAAAGAAACAAACAGAAAACTCACCTAAATAAAGAGTTAAAATAAAAAGAATGCAATACTTAATAAAATAATAATGTAACTACCTTAATCAAGAAAAATACCATAGCTTGCCTATAAGTATGTGATTGGCTAAGAACAGCACCCATATGAAAAAAAAAAAATATAGCTGTGTACAGAATATTTTCGACACTGCCATATTCGTTGCATAATACAATGGATGTAGTAATGGGCATCCAAGAAGAACATGTGGAACAAAAATAGAATCATTACATGCACAAAAAACCTGTGAAAAATTAATGTTACAAGACTGTAGTCCTAATTTCACTATATTGCGAGCTAAATTTCTGAACCCGAGGAGCCACATTTTGAAAACATGCATAAACATTTTTCATGAACAAATGAATCTTTCGCGCTTTTTTTTTTTGAGCTGCCACAGTTCAGTGTTTAGCATTTGGGGGTTACAAGCAAGAAGTCCTGGGTTTGAAATCTATGGCACTGTTAGTGTATCCATAGGAAAGGCAGTGTAATCAAATTTTCATAAATCCAACCAGGCGCAAATGGGTGCTTGACTGAAAAATTATTCTTGGGGGAGATTAAAATGTTGAAAGGAAAGAACTGGGCCCCACCACACACTATGCCAAGCCTTAGACCCAAGAAAAAGGTCACTGTCCTTACAGCCTTGATAAAAAGCTAAGGGGGGCTTTTTTTTAAATCTTTGACTGCAGGTTCACACATATTGCCATACATGTAAATGTGCAAATTTCATGGAAACATGTACATGTCTGTGTTGGTTTTCCAGATCATCACTGCCTGCCTGATCCTGCACAACTTTGCAAGAAGCAGCAACATCGACCTGCCACCGGACAAACATTGACCTGCACCCAGACGCTCCAGAAGATGATGTCCACAGAGGTCCAGAAGTGAATGCTCAAGGTGAAGTGGATGAACAGGCCAACCCACAGGCGCACGACCCCACTGAAAGAAGGCGACGGGCTGCGGGTCAGTTAGTTAGTTCGACAGAGGTTCATCGAGCAATATTTTACGGTTGCATAGTTTCAGACAGTGTTATTTCTCAGTCGATACCAACAGCTAGAAACAGTGAAACACTAGAAGAATTTCAAGAAATAATAATTCTTCAGGCACATGAGGGAACAAGAAAATTAGGTGCAATCCATAGCTGCTGGAGAAATAAAACTAAGAATTTTGTTAAACCACATCAAGAATTACTGACATAAAACTTTCTGTCAAGCATTACTTGAGAACTAAACATGTCACAACTCTCTTTAAAAATAATGGGAGGAGGAGCAATCTTACAATTGTGCAAATCGTAAAATCAAGCGTTACTCTAAACCAAGCTCTCGTTTAAGTTTCTGAATTTGTAATTGTTCTCTCTCAATTCGTAGATTGTTCAGAGCAGTTGCACTCTGTTCTCTCTCTATTCGGACATTAATCAGAGCAGTTTCACTCTTGTAAAACTCTCTCCTACATTTGTCGGTTTCCACGGGCTGTCACTTAGCTGTTGTAAGCCAGCATCATATTTCATTTGCTTCTCTGATGCATCGGATCTCCTCTTCACACCACGGGTAGTCGGTGTCATGGCTATGCCTGAAATAAGAAGACACAAGTTTTTAATGCACACCAATATTTGGCTTTTCTAGTGATTTTGTGTGCAAACATAAGCATTTATGTGGGATTGCTGGATTGAAGAGTCCACTGCTTCAATTTCTGAAAGTTTGATGGGAGGAGTGCTTTCAGACAGCGATAGCTGTGATGAGAAGTGTGTGGAATGTATTGCCCGTGAATTCAGTGATTCTCTATCAACATGATTACTGATTCATAGTACTGGCATGTATGATTTTAGATACCTTGTACTTGACCTACTCTTTTGTGTTTGTGCTTTGTTAATTTTATATGTGCTGTGTTGATAAAATAAACATATATCCACTGTTTTAAAACTGTAGTTTGTGTCTGTTCTTTTCATTTAAGGCTGTACAAAATGTATTTACACATCTGACTTTGCCTCAGTGGATGAGGTTCAAGAGTGAACTGCATGAAAGAAAGAACTGACAATGAGTAATGAGATTAAGAGAGTGTACACACGCAGATTTTCATTCAGACAAATGTCTTTTTCTATTCTACATACACAGGTTATTAAAAAAAAAACGTCAAAAATTAAAAAAGTATTATCGCCGTGATCAGCCCCAGTTGGATGGATATGTGTCAGAGTTGTTTTGGGGTTCTTTTTTTGCCTTTTTCCCCTATTGCTGCTACAGAGCCATGCTCCAATAAGTATCACCAAAGATCATGTGACATATTTCTAAATGCAATGATAATAGTGATTTCAGTGCTATGGAGTTCAATTTCAGTGTGGGACTCTGTGACAGGGCTGATTTTTTATGCTTTTTTTCATAACACATCACAGACACTATTATATTCTGCTATCAACCAGGCCTAAGAGAAACAGGCACTTGCAGTGTTGTTCATGAAAGTGAAGACCATGATAGGCAGAAAATAGAGAAAATAGCCAATGAGACAACAGAGAATGTGATAGTGAAGTGGAACTTCCTGAAAACATACTGCACACATGTGGTTTTAAAGCATAAGGTTCCCTTAAGTCAATTAACGGATCCCAACTGCATTAAAAGTTTCAAAGAAATGGGTTATTTGGTGGTAAATGTTTTTATGCCTGCATGCCATATCCTGCAACTATGAAGGTATTTCCTGACTTGCCTTCCTTGCACCTGAAACTGGTGTGGACACAGAGCTGGCTGCCACTAAATCCAAGATCATTTCATCTGTTAAAAAGAAAAACCATTATAGATTCTGTCACAAAGGGGAAAGATCCCACAGACATTTTATCACATTCAAAGGCTGAGTTTTTGCCCCCCCCCCCCCCCCAAAAAAAAAATTGCTATAAATATGTGGAAAATGTGAATTAAAAGTGTATGTGAACTTTGTTCGCCTTTATCAAGTAGCATATAAAAAGTTACACAGTTTTTTTTACATTGTGCACACTATTTCAATGTCCAAATATCCAGCTTTAAACAGACATATTTATTGACGTCATGTTTTGGTTTCAATATATAACCATTTTTATGTCTTTTGGTCTAAAATATCTGGGTCAGTTCCAGAAAAAAAAAATAGTATATTTACAACTATTTCCAAAATATTAGGTGTACAAAAATATAGAGGTCTGTCTGCTGAGTAACATAAAACCTCAGACCATACCTGTTGTACAGTCTCAAATGTAAAAGGGATCTCCTCAGCAACATTGACTGAATGCAAGAGAAAAGTAGTCTCATGGCCAGTGCTCTCACTCTCTCTCTCTTTCTCTCTCTTACTCTTATAGGCCTTAGGCATCCTAACACAATTGAGCCAATGAAGTCAATGTGCATATACCTTCCTGGGAGAGGCTGGCATTGGCCGAGGCTGGTCGGTAGGGGCTGCTCCTTGCCAAGAGCACCTCACATGGATCAGATCCTGTCAAATTGATCATGATCATTTGTTTCAGATTTGTTATTGAATATTTGTCTAAAGACTGCTAAATCAAGAAGTGCCTTAAAAGAAATGTAAAACAATGACTTATGAATGAGGCATTTACTAAAAACCATATCTATCCAGAAAAAAAATTATTGTGTTTGCCAGAAAAAAAACATTACCTTCACAGTCAATGCATAATTGTAACTATACAAACTATCTTTATTTACTTATTACATGTACATAACTAAACCAAAATATTATGTACTGTAGCATCTTTTATTACTATTATCAATCACTATGGTATTATTGTACAAACATTACATTCTTGTAGCATTAGTAAGAGTAGGGACCCCTGCATGGCTGATCATATAGAGCTTCCTAAGAAGAATTTATATTCGACTGACACCTGCAAACCAATTTGGTTGGTAGTAGTGGAATTAATATGGACACACAGTCCAGTCCAATCAGTCCAACTGAGCGACTGGGCCGCTCAGTTACATATACAGTAGCCTACTATATATACTCATCCACTTTTGCTAAGGATCAAATTGAAAAATAATCACTTTTGATACCTAGTTCATTTTAATTCAAATATACATCTGTATTTCATTCTTTTTCTTCTTTTTGTTTACTGAATTACCTAACAGGAGTAGAAGGAATATGTGCCAGAATAATCAAGTTGGATTGTGGGCCCTCCACACTGAAGAGGAAGAAAAAGAAAAAGAAGAATGAAATGTGGTTATTTGTTTTTACCAAAGTTAGTGGGTTTTGGTTTTTTCCAATGTTTGGCAATGTGATCCTTTGCAAAAGTCGATGGGTATAGTATTAAAGAAGCCTTGATAACATTAGAAAAGAGAAATTACCTGCTGTCACACAGTCGACACCATGTATTGTGACAAGTGAACTTGACACCACCACAGAACTTGATGCCACCGCACCACCTCCCGCTGCAACAGACATACTGCATATGTAGCAAATAACTGCCTCAAAAATAAGCAGACAACACCCCCCCCCCCCAAAAAAAAAAAAAAAAAAAAAAAAAAAAATTGAGAAGAAAAAAAAAAATTTTTCATACAAAATAATTCCATGGTGTCTAAATGAGCGCCATACCTGCATTTTGCACAGCAGCTTTATGTGGCAAAGACTACATGAAATATTCAAGTGCTAGAACAAGCTTATGCTCAGTCTTAATCACAGACTGACTAAGACAGAGGGATTCTCACACTTAAATAACAAAACGCCAAAGCACAGTTTCTAATCTTATGTCTCTGTTCATAATATGACAGGTCAAACTGCTATGTTAGCCACAGTGAACACATTTCTGAGCCAATCAGCACCACATTTGGCACATAGCATCCAGACTGCAGCCCTAAGAGGTCCAGTGGAGACTTGACCCTAGGCAAAAAAAAAGCTTGAATATGCTATTGATCAATTAAAAAAAAAAAACATATAAAAAAGAAATCAAGTATTCATTACCTGTTGACACATATTCCTCTTTGGTATCACTGGATTCTTGACACCACAGTCTCTTGCTGAAACATACATGAAGCAAGTTTCTAAAAAAAAATCAAGAAAACCAATAGGCTGTAACAGTAACATAAACAACAAACAATAAAACACACAATAAACAAGACAGAAAGATAATACATAAGTAAAGTGCTCAGCTGCAAAATTATTCAGTTTTTTTCTTAACACAGATACTGACCACACAACCATGGAGTGCACACAGATTCTCTCTTTCTCTCCACCTCACCAACACATTGATTAAATCATTTGATCCAAATAACCCCCTCCTCCCCACTTCTCTCTCTGTCATCTCCAAAATTTCAAATATCTTTCACCTGCTGGAAAATATATTTTATCAATTATTGTACAGTCTTTCACCTCTTGAGAATGATTAATAGTTATCAATGAATGCACTAACAGTAATACATTAGTCTGCTCTCGTTTCATTGAGAAGACAATTTAGGAAGTATGTAAATCAACATTTTTGCTGATCTATACTGCTAGAGTAATATCACATGTAATAGGCCAAAGAATAGGGTTGTAATCTCTATAACATAGTGGGAGAAGACATTGTGACTACA
>JADBJO010029374.1:0-2500 GCA_016801955.1 Conus betulinus
TTTGTTGATTGTTGTTGATTTTTTTCTTCTCGTCTAATATCACAGCATTGTGAAAAGACGTTAAAGAGAAGAACGAACACACACACACACACACACACACAACACACACACTGATCACACACACACACACACACACACACACACACACACATGCGCGCGCGCGCGCGCTTATGCTTGATGAAAAATAAAATGAACTCTTTTTCGAAACGGCAAATATAGGGGAGGGGGGTGGCGCAAATCGAAAGGGGAGGAGGGGGGTGGGGGTGGGGTGGGGGGGCACACCTACCCACCCACATGCGCGCGTGTGAGTGCTCCTACGAAGGTATTGGAGCAAAAGGATTCTTCAGAAATCTTGTTTTTAACTTCATGACAATGTTTTAATCTGTATGAGATAACCAGAACGTCTCTGTGTGTGTCGTTCTGTCTCTCTTTCTCTGTGTGTGTGTGTGTGTGGTGTGTGTGTGTGTGTGATAAGACTTCCACAGACCGAGTTAAAGGAAGAGTCTGTGGAGTACTGATCAAACCAAAATAAAAGGAAAAAAATACCATATTAAAAGGAAACAAAACAAAATATTATTTTAAAATGACATAAATTAAAAACGACGTGAAATAAAATGAAAATGAAAAAACATGTCAGTACCACACAACCACCCCAGTAAAGTAATAAACAAAACAAAGCAACCTGAAATAAAATGGAATAATACTGTAACAAATTAAACGAAAAATTATAAAGTAAACTAAAATTTTAATAAAAATAAATGAAATAATTGGCACAAAATGATTAATGATCGTTGCAAAAAGATTCTTGAAAAATCCTATATTGTTTTAATCGGTGTTTGTTTTAATCGGTGTGATTCCTAATGGTTCTCTCTCTCTCTCTCTCTCTCTCTCTCTCTCTCTCTCTCTCTCTCTCTCTCTCTCTCTCTCTCTCTCTCTCTCTCTCTCTCTCTCTCTCTCTCTCTCTCTCTCTCTCTCTCTCTCTCTCTCTCTCTCTCTCTCTGGTGACAACGGAAATTTACGAGCAATCACCTATCTTCATCCAACTGAGCGCAAGAAGGTTTTCATTCAACACCCATCTTGAGCCCAATTGGATGAATATAAGGAATGCTCGTTCATTTTCCTTGTCCTGGGTGTTATGTATCCTGCCTGGAGAAGACCTAAGAGGTCGAAACGCATCGCGTTTTATCTTATGATTCTTTTGTCTACGTTTTTCCGTTGAGTTTATTATAAGTAATTTTTTTTTAAGAAAATCAAATAGATTAAAATGGGACTGAATAAAATAAAACATTGAAAAACATTTCAGCACCACACAGCCACACCAAGTCCCCCGGGTTATCAATGCTGCACGATGGACACCATGTTCCCAGTCAATGGTTCTCTCCCCTTCCATCCCCCATACTTCCCCCTCCCTCCTCACACATTGTCCTTTAAAGACACTTTTTTTTTAACTGACGACAGTATGTGGGGGGGAAAGCGCATTGTGAAAAATGACGAGGTGGAAGGCTTTTCATGAAGAAATACAGGTAGTGCGACCAGAGCCACAAATGCAGTACAGCAGTGGACGGCAGAATAGGAAGAATAAAAAAGATAGTGGTGAGTAATTAATTGTATGTGTGTGTGTGTGTGTGTGTGTGTGTGTGTGTGTGTGTGTGTGTGTGTGTGTGTGTGTGTTGTGTGTGCGTGCGTGCGTTGTGTGTGTGGTGTGTGTGTGTGTGTGTGTGTGTGTGTGTGTGTGTGTGTGTGTGTGTGTGCTCGCGCGTACGCGCTCGTCTCTTTTTATGTTTAATATCATTCCAGTTAAAAAAAAAAAGGCAAAAAAAACGCTTTGTAAAAGCCATCTCAAGCGAAGGCTTCCAACAGTCAATACAGATGACTGAGCCACAACGCAGAACAATGGGTGGGCGGCAGAAAAATAGAATATGAAGTACATCAAAACAAATGCCTTTACACAATCGACGATGACAGTAATTTCTTAATGACAACGACGGATTCATCATCATCATCATCATCATCATCATCATCATCATCATCATCATCATCATCAACATCCTCCTCCTCCTCCTCCTCCTCCTCCTCCTCTCATTATCGCTGATGACAGTAACCTAATGATGACAACGAAGAGCATCATCATCATCATCATCATCATCATCATCATCATCATCATCATTACGATATTGTTGTTATCATTATATTTATTGCATTAAATATCATCATTATTATTATCATTACTACTACTACTGCTACTACTGCTATTTTCTTCATTATCGTTTTCATTATGAACGTCATGATAATGACAATGATTATGATATTCATCATCATGATGGTGATCCAGAGCATTTGTATTAGTATAGCACCAGCAGCAACAGCAGCAGCAGCAGTAGTAGTAGTAGTAGTAGTAGTGGTGGAGGTGGTGGTGGTGGTGGTGGTGGTGGTGTGGTGGTGGTGGTGTATACGCCTAAGTCAATGTCATTATTTTCACTCCTGTCATTATTTCTATCAA
>JADBJO010029374.1:5000-19121 GCA_016801955.1 Conus betulinus
TATAATATGCTGCACGGAGCCTTTCTCGTGTAAAAATGAAATAAAAGAATGTTTTCATTTCTTGATTCAACCTTCAAATATATGACTTCCTCTTACATTAGCTGACGTTACATTTCAGGCCCTCACAATCCCATGTGACCCTATCCTTGCGCCAGATGGTTTCCTCAAAATAGTCCCATTCCTTTGATTTTCGTCTGTCCTCGGAACCACCTGGCCTGTGCCTTGATGGCCATATGAAAGGAAATGAGGAGGCTCTACTCTCGGCAAAAAAAAAAAAAAAAAAAACTCGAAAGAATCTACTTGCGCCAGTGTACAGTAAATACTTGACTCCTCAAGCAAGGCCTTGACGCATTGGTACTTGGTGTGCAGCCACTGTCTTGGGGCTTTTGCGCATGTGAGGGAAAATGGCCAACAGTTTTGTACGTCCTGTGATTGGTGCACGAACTGTGGTGATGTTCTCTGATCGGTACTTAAAGCAATCAAAATGATGACTTCATCAGTAAGACGAGCCTGAGGAAGAAGCCATATCGTTCGAGTTTTTGTCTTGGCCCGTTTCTTCTCTCCCCTCACCTTCACATCCCTTGCCACAAGGACAAGCGCGCCTCATTGCTACGTCTCCTGTCTGGCTGCACACCTAAATTTAATGCGCCAAGGACTTCCTTAAGGAGTCCATTATTTATTTATAGACTGGTCATGATATGGCCATCAAGGTACAAGACAGGTGTTTTTTTTCTTTAACAGACAGGTTTAAATTGCGTAATGGGACGATTTGAGGACTGCCATGTCGCGCAAAGATAGGATAACGGGAAATGTGACGTCAGATAACGTGAAGGTCATGTATTTGAGTGAAGTCAAATGTTTTAAAAAAAAAAAAAAACCAGAAAAAAGATTGGTGCAGAGTTGTTCTCTCGATCAATGGTCAGTTTAATATGAAATACTGGCTCCTATTTATGGTGGGCCGCAAAAAGCTTACATGGATTTCAATTATAGTGATTTAGAGCAAAATCCTGATTGTGACGTGTGGCCCCTATAAAACTGGCCTGCATGGTCGGCCAGTCCCCGGTGCTCTCGGCGTCCAGTGACGTTCCACTCTTCTTGTTCGGCCAATCAGGCCGTGGCGGGCTGTCCCATTGAGGCACGGCGCGTGTTGCGCTCTCAGTGAGGCCACGACCACCACAAAGGTACGGCCCCTTTAGGATACTGGATAGCGCTGGTCGGAAAAGTTGCTTCCCTTGCTAAGTGGGGATCTCTAGTCTCTTCAATCTTCAAATTTGTAGGTCAGCCGTCATTGTTGACTATTATTGACCTGTGTGCACAGAGGCGTAAGATGAAATAAAGAAAGATTTAATAGGGACAACGAAAAGATAGCTGAAGAGATGTAAAGTCGCTTTAGTACCCCAACTGCATACCCCCGACTTCAGCTCCGGGGCAGCGTGTTGCGGCAGGCAAACAGCACTTCACTTCTCACAATTTGTCTCATTATGATCATTATCCACCCATACTACAGTTTACATGTTTTTTCTCCTCCTTTTTATGTGACTTTTTTGTGTGTTGTTGTTCCCCCTGACACATGATACACCTTTTCTCATTGATCATTTCTATCGCTTCTGAACCAGCACGATCATATTAATGCCGACACATTATTTCACCTACTACAATGAAACACCATCCAACAGTGCTGTTTATTTTCCAACAATACAGTATGCATTATTTTTTCATCTGCCCTCCCGCCCCCCCTTCCTCATGAGTATCTGTGGGCGGTGAGATAGGGCTTCCCTTCCCCCATTGCCCTCTCCACCCCTCCACTTTTCCCCCCAACAATGACAGCTTATCACCCACTAACCACTGTCCTTTCCAATCATTGTTAGCATTAGCCATACCCCCACGTATAACTACCCATACATAACTATCATCAACACAATCGCCACCCACTTTTTTTTTTTATTTCACCCCTTACCACTAAGCACTACTGTCAATCCACTATAATCACTACAGTCACCAATATGATTATCATACCCTTAAACAATAACTACAAAACAAACTGGCATAGGCACGTGCACTCTGTCACTCACATCGGGCCTGCACAAAGGTGACGGGAAATCAATAACATTTCATAAATAAAAAAAAAAAATGAGATTGTATTCAACTTGACTCCGAGCCCCGACCCGTCACTACACAACACATGTATTTGTATCATACAAAAATGTCAGATAATCTCATAATCGAAGCCCCTTTCTTCGTTTGCTCTTAATTAACCAGGAAAGACAACATTCTGATAATCTGGTTACACGCCTGTAAACACAAGAAAGATAGGTTCGGAAAACTAGCCAGCGTTCCCCTGCTTGATCAGTCAGTTCTCTCATCAGTCGGTGCAACTAAAATCACTGAAGCTGACACACTGTTGTGTCCGCCCGACTGGCCAAGAGATGTTTAAAGGGGAGACTGCTGTCAATAATTGAACATTCCGATACTTACGTTGCCAAGTCAATGTCATCCATTCATTGGCCACACGCCAACCAGCCTCAATTCTATTGTTCTAGTTTCGAAGTTTGATGACTTCCGGCGGAAATTAAAACAAATCTTAAGAATAACTTCCAGAGAGTCCAAAAAAAAAAAAAAAAAAAAAGACAAACAAGTTACCAGACAAAAACACGACGCGTTTCAACCTTCTAGGTCTTCTTCGGGCAAGACAAACAAAACGTTCCGGACAGTGAAAACGAGGAACGCGCGATCACGTATCTTCTAATATTCGGCGCAAGATGGGACGTTGAATGAAAAATCGGTCTTCGTTTTCATTGCGCTGAACGTTGCTTATTTTGCCTAAAGGTGATCTAAGAGGTCGAAACGCGTTGCGTTTTGTCTTGTAACTTATTTATCCTTGTTTTTGGCGGATCCACTAGGAGTTGTTCTAAGAATTTGACTGTCCTTTTTTCATATTCGATGGAAATAGCTGACAATCACACACAGTGACACACACACACACACACACACACACACACACACACACACACACACACACACACACACACACACACACACACACACACACACACACACACACGCACGCACGCACGCACGCACGCACGCACACACACACACAGACACACACACACAAGCGCGCACGTACGCGCACACACACGCTTGCACGTACACTATCATTGCAGCTAGGTCTTACTTGAGAGAATGAGGTTTAAATCTGTGTCAAGTGTAATAATGGAGTTTGGATGTAAAACATTAGGCTCGGAACAACCAGAAGCTCTGTATAAGCATCAAAAGGGGAAGTGTGTAGATATATTTTATTTCCTCATCCAAGTATGCATGAATTCTGAGTCGTCATAATTCCACACTACTAATAAAAAGTATATGATTATTTATCATAATAACAAAAAACACTTTTTTTTTTTTTTTTTTTTTTTTGCTTTCAGTGTGCTGTGATGTCGCTGGTTCACTACAGGTTCAAGAGCAGTCTTGAATATCAAGATGTCAAGTTTGACGGCCTACGTATCTCTGTGGGTGACGTAAAGAGAGAGATTTTCGCCCAGAAACGGCTTCACTACAGAGACAGTGAGCTTGTAATTACAAATGCTGAAACTGGCAAAGGTATGTGTATATGTATTCATTCCATCCATCCCTTTGTGAAACGAGATGTGTTTTTCATTTGATGTGCTGTATCAGTTCTCGTTGTGAGGATAAGCATCAGCGCCTAGCTTAACTATGGTGCTGGGTAGTGTTGGGAAGCAGGGGAGAGTGGGGGAGGTGCTGGTGTGAAAACCCACAATGCATTCCAGAAATGCATACAGGTTTATTCCATTGTTGTTGTCTTACAAATGAGAAGCACAGATTGTGTACTCATCATACACACAGCCATTTACGTCACTGGAATCGGTGATGATTAAGCAGTATTTCTTCAACGGTGTATGCTTTTGATTTACATCAAGCAATGGCAGCTACATGACCCATATGAAATGCACAGAAAATTGAGATTATTTAAAAGTGTAACTATTTACGAAAGAATGTGTCGCGACTTCTCGGACCAACAGAGCTGATTTGGTCAATTTCGTAGTGAGGTGACTGCAGGCTGAAACTTAAACAAATTTTAAAAGGAGTTTAAAGTAACTCCGCCGATTAACATGAACACAAGTTGAATTCAACGACCACCTTGCGCCGAATTTGAGAAGGTGATAGCTCGTTCTTCGTTTTCATTGTGCTGAATGTTGTTATCTTGCCTGGAGAAGACCTAAGAGGTCTGCACGCGTCGTGTTTTGTTTTGTAATATTTGTCCAAGAAAACCGGCAGAGTTACTTTCAATTATTTCAAAATTTGATTTGGTCAAGTTTAAAATCACTTCAGTTGTTCATGAGACCAAATCAGTTTGAACGTAAAAATTTCAGACCCAAGACCACCAAAGATTTATTTGAAAACTTTGAAAAAAAACGCAAGATTGTTGTGTTTCACTGTGGTATTTCAGGAGGAAATAAAAAATGTATGCCGGTATTTTGGGCGATAAACGGGAATGATTTGGTCGAGTTTGGGATCGCGAGCTGAGGTGTTAGATCACTATCAGCTCGCGGGATGAGATGTGACTGTGCATGTGAGGGTAGGGATAGTTGCCAGCCGCTTGTCACGTACAGTCTTAGAGTTTAATGACTTGGGATGAAGGCACCTCATAGGTTTACACGTGTAATACGCTCCACCCGTCCTCTCTCTCTCTCTCTCTCTCTCTCTCTCTCTCTCTCTCTCTCTCTCTCTCTCTCTCTGTGCGTGTGCGTGTGCGCGCGTTTTTCAGTTATTTCTTCAAACAAAACGTGAAATTGGACCCGTATCAATGATTTTCACGTCCATGGTTTTCATAAGTAGTATCACATATGTCCCACTATTGTGATTGTATTGCATGCTATGTAAGTGAAAAAAATGCATGTGAACTTAGAGATAAATCTTGTTTGATTCCAGTGACTGTGCTTTATTGATCTTGTTTTTAGTGTTGAATTTCCTTTAGAACTGACAATGAAAACAGATCTGTTTATCCAGCCGATTTCTCTGTAGTTTGTACATGTTTGGTGAAAATGAAACGAATACGAGGAACTAGAAAAAAAAAGTATGTTGAAAACAGTTTTTTTCCAGCAGTAATTGCATTTGCAGATATAAATGTAGCAGTGGAAGGTGGGGGGGGGGGAGGAGGGGGGGGGGGGGGGGGGGGGGAGAAGCTTCGACCCAAAGAGCGACAACTGTAACTTCCATGCACTAGACTGTATTTGCTTCTTCGACAATATGCCCTGAAGCTTTCGGTGGTGTGTGTGTGTGTGTGTGTGTGTGTGTGTGTGGGGGGGGGGGGGGGGGGGGGGGTGGGGGGGGGTGAGGGGGGGGGGGGGACAACAACTGGCGAAAGAGCATGAGTCTGTACCGAAATCTGATAAGTGGGGACTGAAAATATTTTGTGTTAGAAAGAACATACTTTTTATCATCGCGGGTGTCAGATCCAGTTGTTATCACTCAGGAGATATTTGTGCTGGGTGAAGGCAGTGAAACCGAACCAAATGCCCCATCACCACCACCACCACCCTGCTGCCTTCACAAAAAAAAAAAAAATAAGACACACTGACTGAGAAAAAAACATGCTCATTTTTGTTGAAAAGTACACAAAGAGAAGTTTTTAAAGTAAACGCGTCTCCATAGCAGCAGTGGAAGTGGCTTGTAGCGGTGTAAATGGCAGTTTCATTGAGTGCAGTGTTATTGTTGCTTAAATTTCTTTTCAGTCAGTAATGTAATTTATGTAATTTTGTTAGTTTCAAATAAACAAAGAAAATACTCTTTGTTTTTGACATCAGGTCTGGTAGTTTAGCTGACCAGTGTAGTTAAGGCGTTTCTTGGTGTCCAGAACACATAATAAAATATATCACAACCTTTGCCTTTTATCTTTGATTAGAGAGAGAGAGAGAGAGAGAGAGAGAGAGAGAGAGAGAGAGAGAGAGAGAGAGAGTTGTTCACACGTCCCTCTGTAGTCCTCTGAAGCCATCATAATCAGGGTTTGGGTTGAAAATAGTCCATGTTCTACAAACAATGATACCCTTAACTGAGATATATTCTGATTGTCTGTTTTTTTCCCTTACTGTTATATTTCCCTTGCTGTCTTATTTTCCCACATTTCCCTTACTCTCTTATTTCCCCATATTTTCCCTTACTGTCTTATTTCCCCGTATCCCTGTCAGCTTTTCGAATGGCTAATATTCTTTTTTTTTCCCCGTTGTTTTGTGTAGCATACGAGAACAACGAGGAACTTATCCCCCGTCACAGCAGTTTAATTGTGCTACGCGTCCCTGCCAAAATTGTCGCTGCCAATGGCACCCAAAAGTCGTGGTAAGAGACTTTCAATTTTAGTGTTCAGTAATTGTTTCCATTCCAGCTTGGTTCTCTTTCAGCAGCTATGCTGTTCTTTTTCACAGCCAATATTAAGCATGTCAATCATCAATAAAGCTGGTAGGTGGGTTTTACAAATATATCTGCTACCAGCCTGTTTTTACACTGTTTGTTTAGTCATCATAGCTTATCATCTTAGAAACATTAGATGATGTGTAAACCACACTTGTGAAATATTGAAATTCTGCTGGTTTAAAGTCGATTTTACGTGTGTTTAATGTTTAATTATAGATGGTATTTTCGAGGTACATAAGCTACTTGAGAAATGTCTTAAAAAACCAATCAAAAAACCTTTTCCAAGGGCATTGAATCCCTTTAAGTTAAACAATCATGAATCTATGCGTAAATTTTCTTCACCCAATAAGCAATCTTGGTGTTACTATATACCTGTGCATTAAGTATATATAGAACCCAACACGAAATGCACAGTAGGGGGAGGGGGGGGGGTGGTGTATTTTGCAAGATGAATGCAATGTTTTTGCGTGCACTGGTGTACAAATGATTTTCCTAAATGTTAGGTTCTAGTGTAAGCCGGGCAATGGTGTTGATGATGGTGGAGGGGTGGTGGTGGGCAGGATACTAAAAATGGCCATGCTGACTACGTCATTATTTGTATGTATATGACGTTTTAGCAGAAAGAAAAGCAATCGTGTGCCAGGTTAAACTATTCCCATTTGCATGAGGAGGTACGCATGGATGACCTGCTAAACATGGTGACAAATGCATGCAACACCGTACTTTGGAGTAGAGAAAATCATGTGTTAGTATTGCGTGTTTCAGTCACAAATAACCTCCTTCTTTCATCAAAAATTACCCAATACCTGGAACTCGTATGTGATTGGTACACAGTCAGTTTGGCCATTCACCTACTCAAATTCTCTTCATTTTTCTACCCCTGTATGAATCGTTTGCATTAAACGCAGCATTGACATGTTTTTTAATTGTTTTTGCAGCAGAGCTGTTTTTCCCACACAGTTTCGACGAATTTTCACATTTTCGCGACGAGTATGACGAATCATTTCTTAAAAAAAAAAGGAAAATTCCAGAGGCAAAGTCCTTTAGCGGTGATTACAATCGTGGATTTAGCATGGTGTCTGGGTTGAATTCACAAGCGCAATTACCACTCAGGCATTTAGTCTCACGAATGTGTAAGAATGGTAGACAAGTGGAGACCACAATCCCTGAAATGTACATAAAAAACAAACAGTTAAGAGCCCATAAAAGATGCTGATGAATTAGGCTTCAAAGTAATTTGTGTCGGCGGAACCTTTTTCTACTACAGAGGCTATAAGATCAGGCCTCCCTCTCCCGTCTGTTGCATCAAAGCAGATACAAACAAACATACGTTTTTTCTGCCCTCTCCCACTTAAAAAAAGGAAGACGCCACCCCCCCCTTCCCCCCACCCCTTTCTCCCCCAACAAGAAAAAGGAAACGTGTACATAGTTTGTGTAGAAAATACGTTGATTTTGTTGAAAAGTGTATCAGTAGCAATGTTAGGGTGAGCAGGTCTGTAGACACCAATGTACAGAATTTTCAGTACAGATTGATTAGAACAGTAACAGCAATTAACGTTTTTGTTCTTCTATCTTTTTCACTTTTCAGTTGAAAGAACACTGCAAAGACGTCTTTGTCAGAACCACTTGTCAGTGAAAGGATCGCGGTTTTGACTTAGATAGATAACACTTTGTACATGCACATACACCGTATACTACAGCATGATTAATATATTTCCATTACAAGTTATGTGTGGTCTGCATTATGAAAATTAATATAGTATAATGAAGTGCACAGTCGAGTTATAAATTGAAAACAAAACTGTACTGTAAGGTGAAACTGACAACATTTATTTATTTCCAGATAGGTTTTTCATGTACTGTTCAGTTCATAGGTTTGGTTGTCTGGTTGGTGTTGGTTTTTTACATAATAAAACTTTAAATACGAATGGAGTGTCTGTAAAATGCGACTTGCCTATCATTGTGCGTGAGGTATTACATTTAAGCATTTTTTGTTGTTGTTTTTTTTTTTTTTTTTTTTGTTTTTTTTCATTCCGTGGTTGAGATCATTTTTGTTCGGCGGTTAAAGTAAGATGAAAAGTTCTAGAACTGGCGAATATAGTGCCACAAGTGTTTATAAGTGGAATTGGTCATTGTGCTTTGGGATCTTATGTTATAGGCATCTAAGTTTTAAAATGTGAAAATAATTTCTGGTGTGTGTGTGTGTGTGTGTGTGTGTGTGTGTGTGTGTGTGTGTGTGTGTGTGTTTCAGGGAGCTTTTCAAGCTGGAAGCTGCAAAAAAAGCAGTACGTGTTGAAAGCTGGTCTTTTTATCTTTTGGTAACATGTTTATTAATGTGAAATTTAAGTGTGAGCAATGGTGCATATTGTCTAAAAGTGAAAGCAGTGTGATGTAATAACAGAATCAGAATAGTTTTGTCGCTTCTGATGTAGTTTTACCAAAAAATCTCGGCTCTGAGCAAGACAAATGAATGATGTGTGTATAGTTATGGTAGGTCGCTGCTTGATATACTAATGGTGGAATGATAGTGGTTTTACTTTTTTTTACCAAAAATTCGGCTCTGAGCAAGAAACTGAATGTGTGTGTATAGTTATGGTAGGTCGCTGCTTGATATACTAATGGTGGAATGATAGTGGTTTACATTTTTTTTAAGTTCTATGCGGCTTTTGACTCTTCTGAGGCGAGAAGGTATGGTTGTTAGTTTGACATCTCAGAGTATTCTGTGTGGACGTACGCTTTTTATTTTCATATCTTGGAATTATTCCAAAAATTGAATTAATGCAATCCGCCCCCACCCCCCACCTCCACCTCCACCGACACACACACACACACACACACACACACACACACACACACACACACACACACACACACATACACACACACACACACTGCTCCTGTTCGAAATGATTAAATCATAATATTTTTTGTGAGGATAGTGTCTGGGTAAAACTGTCTGCCAGGAAATACTCGCGCGCGCGCGCGCACACGCACACGCACACACGCGCCACACACACACACCGCTCAAGTCAAGTAAATAAAGAACATGGACAGTTAAAAAGAAACGTCCATTTCTGTACCTTGATTGCCCCACTGGTTGGGAAACTGACATACAGCTGCTGCACTGTCTTTGACAGAAAACCGACCAGGCCAGTGCCAAGGCCGCAGAAACAGACAAGGTGACAGTGGCTGGGACACATTCCAAAACAGCTTGTGGGTCCTCCAGGTAAGTTACCTCCCCAGTATGCCGTAGCAGTCTGAAAAAAAAAAATGTCTTGACGGGATGCCTACGTGGAAGAAAATCGTCCCTCTTCCTGCCTTTCTCTGTCTCTTTCTCTCTCTCTCTTTCTGTCTCTCTCTTTCTCTGTCTGTCTCTCTCTGTCTGTCTGTCTCTCTCTCTCTCTCTCTGTCTGTCTGTCGTCGTCGGTCGGTCTCTCTCTCTGTCTCTCTCTCTCTCTGTCTGTGTCTGTCTGTCTGTCGGGTGTCTCTCTCTCTCTCTCTCCTTTTTTTTTTAAAACAAAATTAAGCTCCTTGAGGATAGCAAATATGTCACAGATTAATGTAATGTAGTAGTAACTGTCGAATGTATACAATAAGCGCTGTTTCGTTATTCGTATAACTCAGAACAGTTTGAATCATGAGATTATTGATATTTAAAAAATTAAATCCATTTTTCCGGAATCCCTCAAAATGTTTTGGCTGTGCTATGCACCTTTTGAGTGTGTGTGTGTGTGTGTGTGTGTGTGTGTGTGTGTGTGTGTGTGTGTGTGTGTGTGTGTGTGTGTTGTTTTCTTATCGTCGTCGTTTTTTGTTGTTGTTGTTGTTGTTTTTTATTGGTGTTCTTGTTCTTGTCCTTGATACTTTCAGAACTACTTAGCATGTAAATGAAAAATAGAGAAATAAAGAAGACTGCAATCTGGGTGTTTGTAATCGTACTAACGTTGGTTCAATAGGGGACATAGCATGATTTCTTGTTTGGTCGTCTTTTGTTGCAGACAAGCATATAAAGAGGATGAAAAGGAACACCCTCCGCTTCTCCCTCAGCAGGAAAGGACAGAGCCAGAAGAGCTCCAGATACCTGTGGAGCTTAAATGTCTCCTCTGCAATGACTTGATGATGGATGCTGCAATTGTTGCTTGCTGTGGGAACAGCTACTGTGATAAATGTACGTATTGTTGTGTGTTATACATGTTTGACAGTGTATTTTGAAGATTCTTAGTCACTGAAGCAATGTGTTCCCATCCTTGACATGGAATCTTCGTTTAAAATTTCATCACAACATCCCCCCCCCCCCCTACCTCTCCAGCTTTTCTCCGTAACCAGTGCTGATGTACGCACAACTTCAGATTGGTGATTTCTATCAGAAGTGAAACTGGCATTGCCATGTCACTGCTTTTAGGATCCCTTCTTATTCTTTATCTCTTCAGACTAAACAGCATTAACCGGTTTGAAGGAATAATGCAATACAAGTATCTTGATGTTCATGGCTCTATTCATTATGGGATTATGCATAGGATTGTCTTTTTTTTTTTCCAGGCATCCGTGATGCTCTCTTGAAAACAGAAGAGCGCAAGTGTCCCAACTGCGGCGAGTGCGGTGAGCAAATCATTGGCAACGTATCACTCCGCCAGGCTGTGACTGCCTTCACAGATGCTGTTGGGTATAAACGTCACGGAGCAACAGAGGGAAAAGTGTTGTCTTCACAGCAGGAGCGCGCTCCGCCGCAGTCGCCACAGTTGATATACCTTGTCGGATCTCTCCTCGGTCAGGACGTCGGCTACAGGCTGGTCCAGATGTTGCAGCTCCGACTTACCCACCGGTGCCAGTCACCCTGCCCTCTCATGGAGCAGGCCTGGTTGCCAGTGTCATCATACCTACCTCCAGTCAGTCTGGCAGCACCCACCATTCCACCCCCAGGCTTTGGTTATCCCACTGTGCCTATGCCAGGTAGGCCAGGATTCAACGGATTTTGTATTGCTTGGATAGTCTGTGCGAATTCTGCACATTTCTGACGTCTTGTCTCTTCAGTTGTGTGTGTGTGTGTGTGTGTGTGTGTGTGTGTGTGTGTGTGTGTGTGTGTGTGTGTGTGTGAGTGTGAGAGAGAGAGAGAGAGAGAGAGAGAGAGAGAGAGAGAGAGAGAGAGAGAGAGAGCTGGCTACACTATGTTTGGCCCCAGAAAACTACACATGTTTTTTGTCAGATTACGTAGCTATGTATTTTGGAATGCAAACTACGTAATTCAGAGTTGGCCAACTGATGAAAAGAAAACAAGCGAGGAAGCTGCGCTAGTGAAGCGAGGGACAAGTCCGCAGCACCTTTGAAGCCTGTTGCATGCAAGCTAAGAGTGCGTTCACAACAACACCACACGCGTGGGCTGCTACTCTCTTGCTGTGATAGTCTTAACTTAACCCAAGCGGGCGGAGGGCAAACTGTGACAATAATACTGAACGCAGCCGACTTCACACTCCCGAACTGGCGAACACTGAACTCACAAAACGAATACACTTGTTCGATGATACAATTCTGGATTCACAGGATTCCAATACAGCAAAAAAAAAAACATTGCCCAAAAGGCCAAGACTGCATCACAGACATTTCTGCCATGCAATCTGGAACAATTTGCATTCCTCATAGCATCAAGAAAAGGAAAACATTTCGCGCAGTGTACTCTGTGCAAAACACGATTTTTCTCTCCGGAGCACTACCTTTTTTGACTGCAAGCGCATCTCAGAGTGTGTCACATAAACATTTAGCTGAGGGAGATGGAAAGCCAAGCAAAATGGAGTACGTTTGTGACAACCAGCAAAAGAGCACTGATGAAGATGAAAAACAAAAAGAACTTTGAGCGCTCGAGTATGAGAGCAGAAGCAATGGTTTGCCAGACAATGGCTGATTCAAATTTGCCCATCGCAACATCGTACACCTTGACAACAGCCATGGAATCTGTTTTCTGACTCCAAAATTGCCCAAAGACTCCAGGCAACAGCAGACATTACGCAGATGGCAGCTCAAACCTCCAGTAATCTCCAAGACAGAATAAAGTCAGAGCCATACATGGTCTCTCTCTGTCACTACACACCACACCCACACTCACCCCCCCCCCCCCCCCCCCCCACAGATGGGTTGTGCACCTGAAAACACACACACACACACACACACACACACACACACACACACACACACACACACACAACATAAGCAAGCAAAACACATGGCCCAATGTGAAATGTTATTATGAAAAAAAACAGTTGCTGTGCAAACTATTCATTTTGCTGTAAACTACTCATTTGGCCTAAAAAACTACTCATTTAGAGTTTAGGGGGTAGGCAGGTCTGCTGTGTGTGTGTGTGTGTGTGTGTGTGTGTGTGTGTGTGTGTGTGTGTGTGTGTGCGTGCGTGCGTGCGTGTATGCGTTTGTGTGTTGTGTGGCACTGTGTTCATGCATGAATAACGCTGTTTTGGTAATGACTAATTAAGTACTGTTCAGCTTTAAGTCTGTTTTGGTACATTGCAAAATGAACGGTTTCGTTTTTTTTCGTAACACACACGTAGCCCCAGATCTCTCTCTGATTCTGACTTTTTGTCGATATTAAATAATGTTGATAACCATGAACGGTTTGGAAACGAAGAACTGTATTTCTGTTTTTAGGATATCCTCCCCAAGCTTCTCCAGGCTATGGACCGGCAATAACTCATGCTTCAGCTCGGTTTCGAACACTGTGAGTTTTTCTCTCCCTCGCTCTCCGTGTCGCCACGTCTTTTTACCTCTGTCTCTCTCTTCCTTCAGTCTCTCCCACTCGCCCTTGCGAATTTGGCATGCTTCCATGACTTGTTTTCATGACCCAGTGATAGCTTTTGGGCTTCTTGAAACCATGGTTAAGTTAAACTGCAATAATGCATCGCAAATCTTTGTGAAACGATTATTCAAAGGAGACTTGTGCCAAGATGATCATGAGAATTGGAACAGGAACACCATTTCGCTCGTACTTGTGAAAATCGGTCTAGATAAACTCTGAAGTGCCATACTATCCAGCCAGAACTATTCCCAAACTGAAGATATTGAATAGAAAAAAAGATTTTTTTGTTGTTGCAAAAGATGTGTCCATATCTCTTCATAAATTTATTGCCATGTGTTCCGTCAACACTATGGACAATTAGACATGCAGCACAAATTGTTCATGTGCGACATATTTACATGTACTCACAAAGTGACCAGATTAGCATATATATTTTTTCCTCGTGATGACAAAACAAAATCTTTCAGTGGCTATCGTGGTCAAGTAAACAAGATCAGCCTGTGTGTGTAGCTACCCCTTGCATCTGCCAGTTCATGTTATGACTGAGCTCGGCTTTTGTGTCAGTGTTTCATTCTTAGTTTGTGACAAAAACCCCCATCTACTGCCACCCCTCTCTTCCTGCCACCTCACCTCCCCTTTCTCTCTCCCCATCCTTCCTTGAGCCCCCCCCCCACCCCAGCCCCCTCCCCTCACCTCTCCCCAATATCTTTGCTCTTTATCTTCAGGACTAGCAAGCACTTACAACGAAAACGTTTGTTGGTCCAACAGGAAGAGGGATGTGTATGACGACTTCACCAGAGACATGTTGGAACGAAAACCTTCAGATAAACGTCGGATCAGCAGATCTCGCTCAAGATCAAGACAACGCAGTCGTCATTCGACTGAAAACAGAAGGA
>JADBJO010029375.1:5000-7500 GCA_016801955.1 Conus betulinus
TTTTTTTTTTTTTTCTTTCTGTTTGAATTACACCGTAAAATTTTAAGTGGAAGAATGTGCACACACACACACACACACGTATGTTTATTTACGTCATAGCCTATAGATGTACGATGTAGATGTACGTTTTTTTTTTATTTTTGATTCTGTCTATATGTGACAAGTCGTGAAGAATGCCTTGATGGAAAGGTTGTTGTAGATTTTTGTTGTGTTTGGTTTTGTGTTTGTTTAAATCTTGTGAGCTATTCGAGCCACTGGTCATTTTACACAAGCAAGCAACGAGACTGACCAGTCCACCTGAGAAGTTGAAGGTGGTCCTGAAAAGGACCTGATGATGTAAAGGAGGAAAGAGGGCTGCTGCCAAAGAGCGACGACTTAAGCACGCTCCCCACGGATACGGCGTGCCAGCTGGATGTCCTTGGGCATGATGGTGACACGCTTGGCGTGGATGGCACACAGGTTGGTGTCCTCAAAGAGTCCGACCAGGTAGGCCTCGCTGGCCTCCTGCAGGGCCATGACGGCGGAGCTCTGGAAACGCAGGTCGGTTTTGAAGTCCTGGGCGATCTCACGGACCAGACGCTGGAAGGGCAGTTTACGGATCAGCAGTTCCGTGCTCTTCTGGTAACGGCGGATCTCACGGAGAGCCACTGTGCCAGGCCTGTATCTGTGGGGCTTCTTCACACCTCCGGTAGCAGGAGCACTCTTTCTGGCAGCCTTGGTGGCCAGCTGCTTGCGCGGAGCCTTCCCTCCAGTGGACTTACGTGCAGTCTGTTTGGTACGAGCCATGGTCAGTCAGTCACTTGGCTGTCTTCTTCAACGATCAAGCTCAGAGAGAGAAACAAATAAACCCCTCCGCCCGCCCCTCAGCCTACTTATAGGCCTACTAGTAGTCCGTGCGCCCGTGTACGTGTGTGCGCGCGCGGCACTCGACTTTCTACCAATCAACGTTCAGGGAGCGCCTTTTCTTCGACCAATCAAACACACGCAGGCCGCCCGCGTCTCGCCCGGCGAACAAGCAGCCCAGCCAGCCCTCCACCGCACCCCCTTACTCCCTCTCTCTCTCTCTCTCCCCCAGCCCCATTGGAAGCAAGCAAGAGAGAGGATGGGAGTGAGAGGGTGGAGGGAATAATCATGTGAAGGAAGGAAGGAATGAAGGAACTAACAAACAGCAGCAGTTTTTGCGAAGGAATGTGTCGGTACTCTTTTCTCTGTGTGTGTGTGTGTGTGTGTGTGTGTGTGTGTGTGTGTGTGTGTGTGTGTGTGTGTGTGTGTGTTTTCTCCCCTCCCCCAAATCGGAACAACAAATACTCAGCCTTGACATTGACGTTGTCCTTGGCATTAGGTGAGGTTGTTGATCTACGACCAATCATTTCTACGATGGTGCCAGACTTTCGAACGATTGGATAATAACACCAGTCGATCAGGGGGCCGCAGTCTCTTATATAAAGGATTCTTTTCCGACCCTCAATATATATCTACCATATGCCACTCCACTCTGATTCACACGCGTTCACTCCCACCCTCCCCTCCTCCCTCCCTCCCTCCTCCCTCCCTCCTGGCGGCGGCTGCTGCTGCTGCTGCTGCTGCTGCTGACGACGCCGCCGCCAATCTTGTGTCCAATCCTCAGCCCACCCCCACCACCGGTCCATCTGTTCTGCTCTGAATCTAGCCTGTTCCCTGATCTACACCTGCCTGCGGCCTGCCTGCCTGCCGCTGAATCAAGGCTCGCCTCCAGCTTATTATTATTCTGCTCCCTGCGCCAGTCACACCATCACCACATCAGTCTGTCTGCCCGTGTGTTTCAACTCAACCACGTAGTTTCTGCTGCAAGCACTCCCCCCACCCTTCACGATCTAGCAGCCTACACGCTGTGTCTTTCTTTATAAGCTTAAGTGGAAGGTGGCCTCTGATACTTGTTCGGTAGTCTAGTTGTTAGCGTGTCCACCTGTCAAAAACGGGAGACCAGGGTTCGTTTCCCTGATCTGCATTTTTTTTTTTGTTGTTGTTTTTTTTTTTTTTTTTTTTTTGGGGGGGGTGTGTGTGTGTGTGTGTTATTCTTTTCTCTGACATCCACAATTTCTACTACCAAAAGGGGAGAAAGTCCTATAGTGACTGATTTTCTATATATATATATTTTTCTTGTTGTTGTTGTTTGTTTGTTTGTTTTTTTTTGTTTTTTTTATTCATTTATTTACCTATTTATTTTTTTCATGCCATCACCACATCAGTCAGTCTGTCTGTGTTTCAACTCAACAACGTAGCTTCTGCACGCACTCTCCCACCCTCCCCCATCTAGCAGCCTAGACGCTGTCTGTGTCTTTCTTTCTTTCTCTGCCACCACATTTTCAAACCACTTTGGCCACACACAGACTGCTGCAAAACAACAACAACAACAACAACAACAACACACACCAACATCACCACCACCAACTCCAATAGAAAACCCGAAGAAACAACATCAACATGAAAATAACATGTCAAACTGTGTGCAAATGAACGC